>CAOLHI010002095.1:0-290636 GCA_948474755.1 Ctenosaura bakeri | reverse complement strand
GGCATGTGGTGCCACACAAATGCCCATTTGCCACAGGGGTGGCCCCTTGCACACAATGCTGGATGTGGCATGCAGAGCTCTATTTATCCTGGTTCTCCATAGTGTACTCCTGAGCATGTGGTGAGGAAATGACCGTGAGTGATTCCCCAGCATTTCAAACAGAAGTGTGTTCCCCACGGGCAGATGTGGGACTGGACAGTGCTTTGATCAATTTATAATGTCACTGCAAGTCAAATCTGATGTGTTCACCCTGATGGGAGAGTCCAACTCATTACTTGTATCTCAATACAGGGATCGATGAAAGCTGCTCCATGCTGGTGCAGGTGGAAACCTCCAGACCGGAGAGTGGTAGCACCACAACTGCAGGTGAGATTTATCTATTGCCTTTCTCCCCAGTTATAATGGCAGTATTTTGTCATGATATCGGGAGTGATTATAATTACTGCGGCTTAGTTGCACTTAATGCATGTCGCCGAGTTCAAAGCAATGCCTGGACGTCAACATTATGCACATTAGTGTTTATCCTCTTTCACAGTGGGAGTGTTGAATTCAGGGAGCACATCAACAAGCTATTACTTTTGTTTTTCAGAAATTTTGGAATTTGAGAGCAGGGAACAGGACATTGAAATTGTCCGTGGCCTGTTCCCTGTTCCTGTTAGCCAAACCCCAATATGAAAAGTTTTTGCAGCATCCCTGGCAGTACCACCCATAGATCTACATGGCCGTAAGTGAAAATACACCGCTACGTGGGCAAATGTAAACTGTACTTGATCAGATCTCTTAATGTCAAAGTAACATAAATGTTGCACTAAGGAACTCACCCGTGGCCATGCAGGCCTATAGGACATTTATTCCAGAGTGTAACCCGTGTTAGTGGCAAAGCAGAAAGTATCTTCTATCAACATACCTCTACTCCTGTAACTGTCTTTGAAATTTTCATCTCCCTAGATGAGGCCTCCAATGCAACCCCGGACAGCCAACACAACATTCCCATGGCCGGAATGTCCCCAATGTCACGGCTCAGGATGTCCAGGAACAGGGGCAGAATTGCCGGCCATGGTGACGCCCATTCTGTGGCGATGGCTACCATGGACTTCATTAGGGAGCAGGAGGAACTAAACTGGGAGCTGCATGCCAGGAAGTGTGTCCAGATGGATAAGGAAAGTGTCACGGTGGCAGAGGAACAACGGGAGATCATCTCCCTCCTAAGGGTGTGTGCCACGGCAATGTCTGACATCGCTGGTGTGATGACAGGAAGAACAGGAAGAGTCCCAACAAGGAGTGACTCCCCTGCGGGTGCAGAACCAGCAGTAGCGGGGAATAGTGAGAACCTTGCTGTGGCAAGCACCTCAACGTCTTCCCAGTAGCAAGCACAATGTGGAAAGTTTTCCAGGGTCAGAAAACCCTGCCCCAATACAGCCCCTGAGCCTTTTTTACCCCATGTTTCATGTACCGCCATATTAGTTTGCTTCACTTTTTCCCTTGGAAAGTTGAGTGCTGGTTTGGTGTTTGTGTTTGTAAAGGCAAAAGTTTCAAGCCTGTTACTTCTGCTTTACACTCTTTTTTTTCAAAAAGATAAATAATAAAAAAAACACAAGGGCATACAAAGCAAAATTATGAAGACTTTATTTACAAAGCAATATTGCTAGGTAATGGCAAGGGTGTGCTAAGACATTTATATTTATGATAAGCATCCAGCTGTAAAGCTGGGGTCATGGAACCAGGCACCATTTTCCAATTTTACAATTAACAGAACAACTGTACGAGAAGTTTCCAGGATCATGGCTTTCCCTCCTGTCATTAACAGTGTTGGAAGTGCACAGCCTCAACTATTCACTGTCGCCAGCGATGAGGCTTGCTATGGCATTCCTCACAATTTCCCCTTCATGGAGCCTCCTTCCAGAGGCATGGGGACGACAGTCCCCTGTGCTAGGTGGGAGACTTAGTGGGGGTGGTGTTGCAAGGTCAGGGTGGAGAATGTGGCCTTTGGTCTCGCAGATGTTATGTAGGACCACGCAAGCCGACACCACTGGGAGGTAGTTCTTCTCGGAGACAGTCAAAGGAGCCAAAAGACAGCCCCATCGTGCCTTGAGCCTCCCAATAACCCATTCAATGACATTCCTGCAGTGGTTGAAAACCCTGCTGTAGGCCATCTTTCTTTTGTTGAGATGTCCTCCATATGGCTTCATCAGCCACCGGGAAAGGGGGTATGCAGCATCGCCCAGGATCACAGGGCTAATGGCAAGACCCCCAATGGTTACGGTTGGGTTTCCTGGGACGAACCTTCCTGCCTCCATGGCGTGTCACAGGGAAGAGTGCTGGAAAACAAACGCACCGTGCGTTCTTCCAGTATATCCCAGCACAATGTCCACAAATTTTCCTGAATGAGCCACCATACCCTGTAGGAGTATGGAGAAGGAGCTCTTCCTGTTGACGAACTCCTCCCCTCTTCCTTTCGGTGGCCGCACGGTGATGTGTGTACCATCCACTGCCCCAATGCATTGCGGGAAACCCATCTGTTGGAAACCATCCATGATCTGTAAGTGGTGGGCTCAAAAGCAGAAAAGTTAATTCTTATAGAAATTTAACATGAACAGCTGTACATGCTCGTTATGCATGCACCATGCTCCCTTTGCAGCTGGAGAACTCTCTTGTGTATAGAGTGTGGCCCCAGGATTGGAGGCCAGTGTCGAGTAGTGTGGTTTGGGGTTCTGGGCTGTCCTAGCCTCCTTTCTGCTGCTGCGGAGACCAGAACAAGGATGCCGGGATTAAAACTTTGGGAACGTGGCCACAAAGGACTGCATGTCTCATTTTCCCTTGGTGGGGGATGGGGTTTCCATGTGTGTTGTGGTGGGTCTTTGACCCGCGTGACAAGAACTGAATGCATGCCTTTTTTATATTGCGGTTTGGGCTGAGAGAGTGCCACCATGAGGCTCGGACAGTATGAGGGAGGGAGGGAGGGAGGGAGGGAGGGATGGATGGATGGGGGGAGAGAGAAAGAGGCTACGGTTTGTGTGTGCGCGTGAGAATTGTGTGTGAAACTTCCTGGAGTGCTTATTGATGGCCAATGGCCAAGGGAAGCGCTGCCCACTGGTCAGAGAGATGGATTGCGTGGCCATGTGTCCCAGGGGCCAAAGGGTAGTTTTCATTGTTCTCCCCCTGCCATTTTAGTGCCAGTTCCCCACTGAAATCCCTGGTATTTTCCTTGCAGGAATGGTCCAAGCCCCCTTCTCCTGCTGCCGAGACCAGGACGCGGTGCAATGGGTTCATTTATTTGGAGTAGCGTAAGACCAGAAAAGACTGGATAAGGTTTCCTTGGGAGTGGGCAGCCAGAAAGCCTACCATAGTGCTGTTGTGCTTGCACGGGAGTGAGTGCTGAGCTATGTGTTTTGGGGGAGATTGGGTTTTAGAGTACTCACCCTCCTATAGTCTCCAAGGCAAACAGTGGATGCCAGAAGCACATGCTCTATCGCAAGGCACACCTCGATCACTATAACCGCAACTGTGGAGATCCCCAAGCTGAAAGTGTTGGCTGTCTTGCGATAGATCAGAGGGGTTGTCAGCCACCATTCAGCAATGGCCACTCTCTCCTCTACAGAAATGGCTTGGCACATCTCTATGGTTCTTCTCTCCAGGTGGGGACGCAGGTGGTCTGCGATCTCAAAGAGGGTGGCTTTGGTCATCCTGAAGTGGTAGAGCCACTGGTCTTCATCCCATTTTGCAAGAACCTCTTCGGTCCACCACGTCCTGCGCATCCTCTCCCGAACCCACCATCTTCTTGGGCGTGGCACATGCCACAAGGAGCCTCCCAGCAGTGGCAAATGTAACCTTATGTGCTGCTCAGCATTGTGATGGTCTCGATAGAGCCTGTACCTCCTCGCTCTATCTCTGGCCCACCAGGTTTGCAGTGTTGCCAGCACAGCTGCAATAACCATCATAAGCGGCCCAAGGGCCCTGGCAACATTCGTCATCCCCTCTTCCTCCATAGCCAAACCAGCCGAAACCAGCAGTAGGTGGGAAAAAATGCTCATTCTTTCCACAGAGGCTTCAAAGGAAAGCAGGGCGGAGGGAGGGGGCATAGTGGGAGGACCTAGGTGGCAGCGCTTATGGAATGACACACGGAGCCTTTTTTTTAAAAAAAAAAAAAGCCAATCACAGTCGAAGAGGGCGGCAAAAGGATACTAACAGGAGTGGCCATGAGAAAATAGTGTGGATGTATTAACACACGCTAAACTGGTTCACGCTAGAGCAGTATGGAACTTCGTAATTTAAACTCCGCATTAGCGCAGATAAAGAAAAAAACGGTCGGAAGCGTCGCTGCGCGATTTCCTCACCTCGTGTGAAAAGGGCCTGAGTCAATCCTGATTCATCCTTCTAAGGAATTCTAGGAATTATAGTTCTATGAGTTGAGACTCAGGATTCCATAAGAGAATATTCTTAGTACCTCACAACACCAAGATTGCCTAGTAAAGCCACGAGTTTGCAAAATTCCACAAGAAAGTGTGAGATTGATAGTTGATGAGGTTTTACATTGAATGATGCAAATCTACGTTTTTAAACTCATAGAAAGAAATGTAGTTTACAGTTTTGACAGGAAATGAATCAAATATTTCTAAGTAGCAAGTATATTTTCTTCTCTAGAAAAGCAATACATGAGACTTTGTTCTTTATTATATATATTTCCTTTGGTTCTACTGCCCAGGCCATGAAATGCTTGGCATGATACCATGTTTAATATATTAAGCAGACACTCTCAGGAAGTAAAAGTATGTACTATAATATTCAATGATTTGGCAAAGTGAATCTTCCCATATCTGCTACTGAGAAAGTTTAATTGTGAAATTCCAGATAACTGACATGAAAAATCGACAGAGCAGACATTTGTGTAGATCTAATGACCACTAAGAAAGATAGACATTATTAATTATAATCATGTATTCTTGGTGACAAATCATAAAGCTAAAATCTGTAATTACAGATTGACAGCCTGTATCCATCACGTGTGTGTTCTCTTTAGTCCCAAATCAGGCTCCTAAAGTATAAAAAGACTTCTGTTATTTCTGTTTTCTTTGCCCTTGTTTAGATATTAACCAGACCACAAAAGTGCTGAACTCCAAAGTTAAGCATCTTTATGAAGTGAACCCCTATCCACAAGGCAGCTGTAACCTATTGCTGTAGGCCTGAACCTTATATCAAATGGCTGCAATTTCTTACTTTAGTGATTCAAGATAGGAATAGTTATTGCCATTGGTATAAAATATACATTTGGCTTCTGCTGTATAAAGCTACATAGATGGTGGCCCTTTTCGCACGGGCTTTCTGTCGCGCGAGAGCCCCATGAGCCTCGCGGGAGTGGGAGTGTCGCTCTGCACGACGCACTCCCACTTCCGCCGTGCTTACGGGGCTGCAGCGGCGCGATCGCGGGTTTTTTTATTTTCGCCTCGAAGCAAAAATCACCTGCACTCGTGCAACGCTCCTAGCGCCCGTGCGCACTTACCTTCTGTGCGGAGCGTCGGGGAGGCGGCCGGGTCGTGCTTCCTTCCCTCTGCCCCCACGGAAGGAAGGGGCGGGGTGGGGTGCTAGCGCGACGGACGCGACAGCCTCCTGCTTCACGAGGGGGGGCAGACACGCGAGCCTCCTGCTTCGCAGGGGGGCGGACGCGCGAGCCTCCTGCTTTGCGCGGGGGGGCGGATGTGCGAGCCTCCTGCTTCGCTCGGGGGGGCGGATGCGTGAGCCGCCGCCTCCTCCGGGAGGCTGCCGCTTCCCCGCTCGTTCCTTCGCCTGCGGAAGGAAGGGGAAGGGAAGCGGCAGCCTCCCGGAGGAGGCTTCTCGCGCGAGCCGCCCTCCCCCGCTTGTGCGAGAAGCCTCAATGCAAAAAGGGCTGGTGTTTCACATGGTCATGGTCAAGACATTCTTTTAAACTATGTCCTTCAAAAACTTTGAAAATTCTCCCAACTATTTTAAAGATTAGCTTTTCTTCTCATTATATATTGTTCACTTTGTTTCCAGTATGATGAGCTGGTTACCCTTTTAATTCATCTCAAATATATGCAGCATTGCATATTTAGAAGCAATCATTGCTTTAAAGACAAATATCTAGCTGTAGAAAGCAAGCCTCTGCTAGTTACTAGATATTAACTAACTGGAAATGCCTGGATAATAGCCCCTTTAGAAGCTATGATTTTATGTACCCTGCAGGAAATTGCTTTACAGAAGCTCGTATTTTTAGAAATCCCTCCAGATTATTTTCTTTAATAGCAGCCACTACTTTCACATTTATTAGCACATTCTAAATCAAATCTAGAGCTGAAGTTTATTTGTGAGACTTTTTCCTGCTGTTTGCAATTACCTCTCCAAGCTACAGTCAATGCTATATCAGCACGCGTCTGTAGATGTTAAAATAAATGCCATCAATTGTTTCTTGCACTTCTGTCTTCTCCTCCTTCTCCTTTTTAATCCATCCAACAAACCTAAGATCTAAAAGTGGAAAATTGTTTAAATATGCTGAAGAAGCCACTGTACATTCAACCATGAACTTTCAAAGAGAAAATTGTGCTCACCAGCAATATTCAGGAATAAATGCTCAGGCATTGCTTGTTTTTGTGTGGCACACACAAACAAAAAGACAACACCCACATGTGCACACTCCTTTGTAAGAAAGTATTTCCTGCTGACAAATTTTCAAAAAAACCCCACAAAACTATTTGTATTCCCTTCTCCAGATGAATGCTCAAAATAATGCTCACTTTAGACTATTGAACGGGAAGCATGGGAGTGATTCTTTCAAAATTCATTTCCTCCCTTTGTTCAGTTTTAGTACAACTTGATCCTCACTATTTGGATCAGACTGTGCAGGTGAGCAAAGGGAACAAGTGATCTAGGAGTCTTAGTGGACTACAAGTTGAACTTGAGTCGATAGTGTGATGTGGCAGCTAAAAAAAAGTCAATGCAATTCTAGGCTGCATCAATAGGAATATAGCATTGAGATCAAGGGAAGTAACAATACTACTCTGTTCTGCTTTGGTTAGCTTTACCTGGAATAGTGTGTCTAGTTCTAGAGACCACAATTCAAGGATATTGACAAGCTGGAACATGTCTAAAGGAGGACTACCAAAATGGTGAAGGGTCTGGAACCCATGTCCTATGAGGAATGGCTTATGAGGCTATGTATGCTTAGCATGACAAAAAGAAGGTTAAGAGGTGATATGATATCCATGTTTAAATATTTAGGGGATATCATGTTGAAGATGGAGCTAGCTTGTTTTCAGCTGCTCCAGAGAATAGGACATGGAACAATGGATCCAAACTAAAGGAAAAGAGATTTCACCTACACTTCAGGAGGAACTTCTCGATGGTAAGAGTTGTTCAACAGTGGAATATGTTGCCTCGAAGTGTGGTGGAGTCACCTTCTTTGGAGATTTTTAAACAGAGGATGGATAGCTATTTGCTGGGGGTTGCTTTGAATGTGTGTTCCTGAAAGCAGGGGGTTAGACTCGATGGCCTTGTGGTCTCTTGTAACGCCACAATTCTATGGCCATCTCTGCATGGGCTTAAAGAAACAATGCAGTGTATCCTCCAGGAAGGACGTCTGCACCTGGGAGAGGACTGGGTCGGACCCACTTAGTGTAGTTCCGCACCTCAGCCCACTCCGGAACTACCTGAAGTGGTCGTCCAGTGTGCGTTTGAAAGACCGCTTGAAACAGGTCTTTCAAAAGCGCAGAGCGTGCCACTCTATGCCCGCGCTCCAGTGCAGATTTGCAGGCTCGCACCAGTGCAAGCCTGCAATCTGCTGGGGGGCTCTTTAGGCTGGTGAGCTTCAGCAGTTGGTGGAGAGCCTCGACCAACTGGAAGCCACCATTTTTGTCCCTGGAGCAATGCGGAGCAGCAGCCACGCACTGCTCCGGACCAGCCTGGACCCAAGTGTGGAGCTAAGAAGTCCGGTAAGTACCAGCACGGGGTGATTCCCTCACCCCGTGCAGAAATGTCCTATGATTCTATGAACATATTGAAATGTAAGACAATCACAGGGTTTAACCTTCTGTTCCTGTGAATGAAAGAACTATTTATTTGTTTTGGTGCAACAGAACATCTTGTGTCTCTTGCCAATTTCTCAGGTGTGAAAGAAAGCCATCCCAGTTTTGTTCAACACACAAACCAATAATTTGAAACAAAACCAAGCACCGCAGTGTCTCCTTTCCTTCATGAACAAAGGAGCTCATTTACCTCTCCCCAGCTCCTCTCACTCCTAGTACTGCTCTAGGCTGAATGGGATTTCTGGCTATGCACTGTCTCTTTTCCAGCCTCATTTAGCATGCTCTACCATCATGATATTATCAAACATATTCCTTGATCTCTTCTTACATTACAGAATTGCAGATCTGTTGATGTGCCGATTTTTTTAAAAAATATACTTTTACAAAGGTAGCCATTTTAGCTTTAAATGTATTTTCACTTATTATGAAAATATTATTGTATTCTTGGAACAGAAGATGCACTCTAAAGCATGGAGAACTGACACCGGCATCACATGCTGAAGCATCATGAAGCATAAGCACAACTAACACACACACAATAACACAGTGTAACAATGGCCTCTTAGGGTGTTGGTGCCAGCCCTTTGCTGTGTCTACCTACTTTGTTCATTCCCTCTTTCTTTTCTCTTCGTTCTTCATTCTCTAAAAATGCATCAGGCAAGGTTTGTTTTGATAAGTTTGTGGAACACAGAACCACTCTTTTGCTGTTAAGAGATTTCAACAAGTATACTAGACTCTAGGCTAATACAGGCATCAACAGGAGAGTACACAATGTGGAACAGTTTATCTCCAGCAACGACTTTTCTCTGTGGATCATTTTAAACCCCCACTTATTTTTAACCTCCCTCGCCACATATTCACTACAATTCATCTTTCCATGGCTTCATCTTGACAATCCCCTTGCTTCTTTGGGACTATTGATGAGCATTGACCTTCATAATAGAGTCTCTTGTGCACATCTCTTTAAGGCCTCAGGAAAGCAGGAAGCAAGTAACGGCTGTTGTTGTTCTATCACCCTTCACAACATGATGTGTTTGCATATACTTTTTGACATTACAAACTCACAGAGAGAGTTTTCAGAGGGTGAGAAAGACTTCTCTCATTCTGCCACTGAAGTCACCAAGATTTGCAGTTGATTCCATTGAGACAGCAAGAGCAGGGAATTTGCAAAACACAAATGCTTACCTCTTTTTTTAAAAAAATAAAACTGGAACAAAGCAGACACCAACAGAATGTTTAGTCTGAGTGCCATTCCTTGAAAAAAGAAAGGAGGGAAGGAAGGGAGGGAGGGAGGGAGGAGTTGCACTATAGATGCACAATAGTTTACCGTCACAGTCATACTTTATGCACTAGCAAACAACAGTGAACTGTCCAAGTGGAGAATCATTTATATTGTCATTTACGTAAGTAGGCCCTATGTTAAAATAAGGCATTAAGATTTATGTTCATCCATAATATGATTTATACCACCCATTTTTTTTATTTTATTTTATTTTATTTTTTGTATTTCCGGGCAGGGCATTGGTGATATGGAATGTTTTAAACTACTGCTGGAAAGTAAAATGACTGCTTTCTGGTTCTATATGAATTTCTAATATTTTGGAGACTGTTCCATAATATTTTTGATGCCGGAAGGGAGCTGGGAGGCACAAAAATGGCACTTTCCCACCGCTATTATACATTAACAAGTTTTATTCAGCATACATTTCTATGGATTTCAACTTACTTCTTGAGATGCCATTCTACAGTCAGACTGCAGCTTCTGTTGAAGAGGTCACTTTGTGTTCCCTTTTCTTCAGTTCTTCCAGATCTGCTAGGGCATTCTTAGCATATAAGTAAGGTAGTGAGGAAATTTGTGTCACTCTGTCCTCAAGAAGTGGCCACTGCTGAACTCAGTATTATCCTTTCTTAGAGAGTCCGTTTCAATTGCCTTCTCCTTCTCCTTCAGTCTTTACTAGATTCCTTTACTGCTCTGCATATCTTGCCAATCCTGTGACTTCCTTTCAGCAAATGGAAACAATTCCTTCTCAGCTGTCACCACCACACGGTTAAATCATGCTGCCTCCATCAAAATGTATTGTTTAGAATGACACACAGGCAAAGCTGTCATAACTGTGAAACAAGCTAGAAACAAATCTGTTATCCCTATCTGTAGTTCTGTTCTTCTCCTCTGCCTTTCTTGAATCTTGAATGTTAAAAGTGGTGAAAACATAAAATATTAACATTAATGCCGTTTTAAACTTAGAATAGGGAAGGGATGGGAAAGTTTCCTCTTCTTCTTTATTTTTATACCCAAGCTTTTTTATTATGTCGCCTCCTTGTGCTAGAAGGAACTAGTAGGAGAAGGTGTGGGAATCATCAAGCCCTGTCTTGCAAAATGCATAGTAAACACTGGTGAAAACCAAAGGCAAAGATGGGTCAAGCTGGACAGGTTTAGGATAAGGAGCAAGTTTCTCCTGTTAGCTGAAATTCCCTTCTCCCATCTGGCTTAAAGGGAGCCTAAGGAAACAGAAGTCCTAAGTTATGTCTAAAATGTTTAAGCTAAGAGAATTTCTTTTCCTTGTCTGTAGCCATCTTGGCCAGCCTGAATTGTCCTTGAAGAGAATACCTTGGGGAAGATAATAATCTTTAAATCCTGCTCCCTAGGTTACATATTACAAAGTGGTTCAGTATGTATTTAAATCACTATTCTAGACAGATGACTTTGCCCCACTCCAAAGAAACAGTCCTAAAGGTTAATAGGTAAAAATGGGAAAAAATGGAGTGAAGAAACCATCAGGCTGAAACAAGCTTCTTTGTGCTCATTTTCCCATGATAGGCAAGCAGGCCCATGTTTGTGTATGAGTAAAGAGATTATATTTGTAGACAAGTCTTTCAGGATCTCACAGCATAATATCAAATGCAAAGAGGAGGAAGCAGGGAAGGATGGACCTCTGGAAGATTCTGAAAGGTGACTACATGGATGTGCACTGGCTACAAAAGGCAACCCTCCTTGTTCAGTTGTCTCCTTCTGCCCACGCAGCCACTGTATATAGAAATGTGAGTGAGAGGAAAGAGAGGAGATTAGTCAACTAAGGCGCGTCTTCCAGAAATGCCTCCTTGCTGTTATCTCCACCATCTCCAGCCAGTCCTGTAGCTGTGCAGGCAGAAGGGTGCAAGGAAGCTGAGGAAGACAGAGGTGTACAATGTGTGAGCCTTCTCACTTGGCTGGTGCCTCTGTGTCCACCATTGCCAGAGCTGAACAAAGCTAAAAGGAAGACTGAAAAGTTGGTAGATGACATCATTGTCCCTGCTACTCAAATAATCTCAACCCGACAAACACTGCACCTTCTGTAACACTATATGTCTGTGTTTGAAAGTATGTTTGAAAGAGTTGCAGGGAGGTGAGTAGAAGGCAGTGTGTGAGAGGGGAGACAAAGAAGAAACAGGGGATGGTGCTCTGTATGTGAAAAGGAATAGGGAAGATACAATATGGAGGAAAGGAGGCAGAGGTTCTGGATGTACCCAATTCCAGCTCAGAGCATATCCATTAAAGACACCAAGTCCCCTAACCTGGTCCAACCCTTATATGCTACTGTCTAAGAGAAACAGAATATCCAACCCTGATATAGAGAAAGCAACAACTATGTTCCAATTTCTGGTGGTGAAATTGCTGCCAGGGAACATTTCTAAGCATCTTGAAATCAGATTAAATCTTAATTTCATAACGTCCTGAAGTGTGAGCAGAGAATGGAGTTGTAGTGGTAGAATTACAGTGCTAAGCATCTATGCCTGAAAGGACTCAACCACAGGGTGCAGGAAATATCAAATTCCTAGTAATTCTGGCATATGATTTATACAATAGTTCTTTCAGAAGGAATATGTTTAGTTAAATGTATGTGCTAAGTTTATTTAAAGCACATTTTAACATTGCAATACAGTTATCATAATCTGGTCAGAAGTGCTTCTTTATGTGATTAACAGTGACCTTTCAAATGCATTCCTTGCCAGTGAGAAATCATGCTAGAAAGTATTCAGTTTCACGATAGCTATTTTGAGAGGTAGAACCCAGAAATGCACACCTTTAATACAGTGCACGCACACACACACACACACACACTTAAAAAAATAAAATGTACAAAAATAAATTCAATAGGAGGGCTAAGCCTCTGAAATTTTTCCTGCTTCTGTACACAAACAAAATAAGCAAAGGTTTACATCCCTAGTCTATAGAGGTTTACAGACTTACTGGGAACTACATTGCTATTTGTAAGCATATTTTCCTTCCTTTTTTTACAATCTCTCATAATCAAGACATCTGAATTATTCGTCACCAAAAATCATCATCATCATCATCATCATCATCATCATCATCATCATCATCATCTCTCTCTCTGTCTCTCTCCCTGGACATTTGTGCACTATACTGTCATAGTGCTATTATTCTACTTTCAATATCCTGTGGAATTCTGGGGCTTATAGTTTACTGAGGCCAAAGGGCTCTCAGGCTGAGAATTCCAAATTCCCCTCCCTAAACTGCAAACCCCAGGATTTCATAGGATGTTGAAAGTGGAATAATAGCACTGTAACAGTGTACTGCAGATTTTTTTTTCTCTCTCTCTTTTTCTCTTACACACACAAACACACACACATATACATTATACCAAGTGTGCACTTGTTTTAGACCAAGTAGTTCTAAAATAGTAATCCAACAGAGAGCTGCCCTTTCCAATGCCCAACAAAATGCATGGGAACAATTCAAGACTGTAATAATGTTAATAATATCTAGAAGAAAAATCTCCCCATAGAACCTATAGAAAGTGTTCATTTTGCATAGCTATTAAAAAAGGATAGCACTCCTTCTTTCTAATTTATGGTGAAGACTTGTAAGAACATCACAGTTCTTCATTAATAAAATTCATTTCACTTATCAAGTTAGTATTCTTCATTCCACCCCTCAAATAAACTATGAGACAAATAGCCCATTGTTTCCTGTCACATCTCTTCTGAGCTCCCAAAAAGGACTTTGATTTTTCTCGACATAGAAAGATTGTATGTTGCACCTAAGATAGGTAAGAATTTGGCTCTATTTTTAGAAATGTTCTCAGTGTTTTAAATCATATGTGATATATGTATAGAAAAATGTATCGAAATACATGCTATTTGTAAGTTGTTCGCCGCCTCAATCCATATGGAGAGGCGGGATACAAATAAATAATAAAAAAATATGTATTTGTGATGAAATTCTTTAAAAGTGGTAAGAATAAAACTGACAGATTTAAAAATAGAAAACAAACAAGCAGGTTTCTTAGTTCTCAGAAAAATCTGAGGAGAGTTCAAGAAAGGGAATAGTCATCATGGTCTGTTCCGCACAAAAATTGCTTATCTGTGGGTTTGCCTTTTTTCTAAAAAATAAAATAAAATTCTTCACATAAAGAAGTGTTTTCTGAACAAAAAAGCTATGTTCATTTTACTTGCAGAATAAGTTTCAAACTGTGAGGATTCTCACCTGTCTATGATTCTCCTTCTCAGGGTCTCCCAACATTCACAAACAGATTTCTCATGAAAATGTCATTTAATGCACATTGGCCATTTCCTCACTACACTGTTATAGCACTATTATTCCACTTTCAACATCCTGTGGAATTCTGGGGTTTGTAGTTTGCTGAAGCCAAAGAGCTCTCTGGCTGAGAATTCTAATTGTCTGTCTATAAACTGCAGATCTCAGGATTCCACAAGATGTTGAAAGTGGAGTAACAGCATTCTAACAGTGTAGTGCAAAAATGGTCATTCTCTCTCTCTCTCTCTCTCTTTCACATACACACATACACACACACTGAACAGAATATGTCCAAAACTTAAAGGAGCCTTTAAAAATTGCAGTTTTCCACATTCTCACAGTGAGGACAAACAGGGTAATATTACTTGTTCTAGCCTGTGCAAATGAATTTTTTTGAAAATTTACATCCCTAATCCAACCATGTTCACAATGCTGAATTACGGTTATCACCTCTGTCTCTGCAACAGGATCCTACTCTCCATATTTGTATCTACTGAAGCTGGCTGTTACAGGTAGGGAGAAGATTTTTGTTTGCTTCATAAATAACATCTAAGAAAAATTTGTAAATTTCTTCCTATACAGAAAAGTAAGAATTTGGGATTTAAAGGAAACTATGGGAGCAAGCAAAACAGATGGATCCATCCACTCTTAGACCCTTTCCACGTGGCATTTTCCATGCGAAAGAGGGCCTGGAGCGTCATGCGATTGTGAGGAGCGATCTGCACGATGCACTCACAATCATGCAACACTCCAGGGGCCAGTAGGTGCCGATCATGCACCTTTTCATTTTCTGCTAGAAGTGGAAAATGGTGCACAATCACATGTTGCTCCCAGGCCCCGCATGCACTTACCTGGCATGCGGAGCCTCTGAAGCTGTACCAGTCATGCTTCCTGCCCCAGCACAGCCTGGGGAACTCCCAGGCTGCACTGCAGAAGAAAGTGGTGGGGCTCTCGCACAAGCAGGCAGCTCGTGCAGAGCTGAAGGACCCCGAACATGAGAGCCTCTTGCTGGAGGCTGCTCGCGTGATCCCCGCACCCCAGCGCTGGAAGACAGTAAGGTGAGGAAAGGGCCTTCGGTGTAGTATGAAAATATATGCCTTACGGACTGTGGTCTCTTTCTGCATGTTGATTTTTTATTTGCATTTGCATGTTGGTTTATGTATTTATCCTGCTTTTCTCTCATATAAGATTTATAAAATATGTAGCTACTGCTCAGAGGAGAGTCAAAATGATATATCGGTTTGAACATTGGACTATCTGCACTCCCTGGTGGAAGGGGAGAGCACAAGGGGACTTTACACTGGGAGTAGGATCTTTCCTGTCATCTCAACAAAAGTTGTGCTCATTGATCAACATGTGAGTTGACTGATGCCCAGATCTGGACCTGTGCAATTTCTAGCCATATCTGCAATGTCAGCCAATAAATTGTGGCCTTTTCTCTTCCATTCTTGGTGTCTTTGTAGGTTTATTTTGGCAGCATCACTCACCCTGAGCATGCAAACCTAATAACTTTGTCCTCATGCTTAAATGCATAAACATGCTTCAATAAGGGCTCATGAATTTTTCTGGCTCTGATACAAGTCTTATATTTATAAATAGGAACACTTATTTTCCTTTTCCTCATTCCAGAAGAGGCATTTTTTTATTTTATATAAATCAATACTCTAGTGTTGGTAAATACTGCATTGAAAATGGTTAATACGTGTACTTTCAATATTATTATGGTCATGTGTTTTTGTTTTTGTTTTCTTTTTAACCAACAATCCTTTGCTTGGAGGAAATATAGGACAACATAAGATTTACATTGGCCACAGATGAAAACTGCTAGTCAAAACACCTCTGGCTTCTGTTTAAATGAAGAATGAGAAAAGACCTTGGGCCATCTTTTTTTTCCCCCCTTCATCGGATGATTTACCTCCTGTGAACCTCCTACCATGACTGCTATTTATAGTGTGAACTATGTAGTGTTAATCTGAATAATTGATTTGTTTAGTGATTTATTTTATTTGTTATATACTTTTACATACATATATGTACACACATACACATATATTTTACATTGATATCCCAACTCTCTCTGCTTAACTTTCAAGGCACACAAGAAGAAACAACTGTAAGTTTGAGGCCAGAGAACTATCATATCAACTATATGTAAGCCACTCTAGGAGTCTTTTTGTATTTTTTTTTTCAGAGGCAGCATGGCAGAGTAGCTTGAGCATTGGACTGTGGCTCAGAATTCAAGTCACCACTCTGCTATAGAAACCCACTGAGTGACCTTGTACAAATCACTCTCACTTAGCCTCACAGGAAAGCAAAGGTAAATCCTCTATGAACAACTCTTGCCAAGAAAAACCCATGGTTACCTTAGCAGGAATACTGTAAGTCAGAAACAACTTGAAGGCAATAATTGCAATGAGTGTGGCAGACCCAGATGTTCCCCATATTCCTTTTTTTGTAATTTTGAATGTACAGCATGACGGGAGATGATTTACAGCACCAGCACAAAATTATCCCTGAAAACGCTGCACTCTGGACACAGTGTCTCAGAGGGAAGCATAAACATAGGTTTGATAGTTCTTGTCATTCAACTTATCAAAACTGAGTGTCTTGTCTGTAGCCATGTTTGCTTCAACACAAAAACACAAACCTCTCTCAGCAATACAGACTGAACCAAAAACAAAAGATAAGGATGGCCTTTAACACAGTGGTGAGGGAAAAACAAAACTGGTCAGGCAATATTGCTGCAGTTTAAAAACTCACTCTGCAAAGGAAAAACACTCCCACGAGGTGCTCTAACTCAGGAGTTCAGTCAGATTTAGACTACGTCACTGTCTCACTGGCCATCACTGCGGAAAACTGGGTTATACTGACCAAGAACTGGGCCCATAACCATTGACAGGAAATGATTTACAGCACCAGCACAAAATTATCCCCAGAACCACTGCACTCTGGACACAGTGTCTCAGAGGCAAGCATAAACATAGCAGAGTTTCCAAACAGCAAAAAGTGTGTGCAGCAGAGTATAACTACAGCAACAGGTATATTATTGCTCTGACCCCTCTACCCACTGGTTAGTAACTCACAGACATGGAGTTTGTCATCCAAAATACCTAGAGGCTCTAATCTTCACAGTTGCAATACACAGGATATGCAGATCCACAGGCAGAGATTCAGCATCAGAGTTTCAGGAGACAGAGAGTCAAGATCAGAGATTCGGATGCAGAGAGAGAACAAGCATTCCCACTCCTCTTTTATACACACCTGCTTGCTGGTCATCAGTCAGGGCCATTAGCTGATGCAACCCCTTGCCATGATTTCACTGTCATGACTCAGCCCTTACTATATGTCCCCTAGGGAATATGTCATCACTTGCTAAGTCATTCCCCAGGTGTTCCACATGCTCATCAAATGTATTTTCCACTGGGGCAAATGTCACCACATTTTTACCAACACAGCAAACAATAGCTCACACTGTCCCCTCTCTGACTCTAGCTTTCTATTCCAACCTAACAGTATGATCTGTCTATGAAAACTTCGGTTTTCTTTATTTCTAAAAGTAATGAATCCCTTGAGCACCTTTTGTACCATCACTCATTAAAGATTTACCCATCTTAAGGCATGTGTTCATAAAATCTTTATAAATGCATGTCTTTATAAATGCATGGGAGCCATAGTATATGTATCTATGTAAGTAAACCCACATGTGCCAGCAAATGTTATACACACAGAAGCATATATCCTCACATTTTAGTATGTGTGCTTGAGGTGTGTGTACATTTGTGTATAAACAAACAAACAAACAAACAAACAAAATCCATTCCTGGGATAGTGACATATGGAAAGTGAGTTTCCAAAAGTTAAACTTAGATCACAGTCTTTATTAAAGCCATAGAATAATAGCTTTTCCCCATTTAACCTTTGGGGAGTTATGATATTCTTACTTCAGTTTGAAGTTTCACAACAGAAGTAATTCATAGTCTTCCAAGGGTTTTATAGGTCTGAATATATTGGTGTCATCACTTCTGATCTTGTCTCGTAGCATAAGCCTTGTAATAACAGATTCTTCAGGTACACAAACTCCTGTGATAACAAGCTTGATGATAAAACCTGAATGAGAATTGATAGCTTCACATACACTCAGATACAACATTTGAAAGCTAAAATAAACATATTTGAATCTGTCCACTTATTAGCTTACTTTCTCACAAGCAGTAAAATTTACAGCTTACAGCAAACTCAGTTGTAGGGTTCAACAGACTATTTCCAAACACAGAGTGACACTTCATCCATGTGGTAAGCTAGACTGATCACTTACGACATTATTTCATGACCATTATAAGAGACAATATAGGAGTCATTTCATTTCTTGGCAAGAAAGAACCCCAATGCAGTAGCCCAAAAGAATTACTATTCAGTACATTATTGGTTTCACTGTACAGCCGCCTGGACAAAGTCAAAGAGTATGCTGGCTACGTGCACACAAAATACCTGACCTGCATGCATACATATTTGCTTAATGTGGAAAATCTGTTTCTGATTTTTTTTTTTAAAAAAGTATAAAATAAGAATGCTCTATTCAATACATCTCCTCATGAAGAATATAAAATGTTTCCTTTCCAGTTTAAACATAAGGCCAACAAAATGAACTTTTTTTAAAAAAAATAATAGATTTTCTAATGCCTCATACATGATCTAAACAACAACAATAAATCTCAACATCATCCTGGTCTCCAAAGTTCACTGTACTATCTGATGCAATGCATTTTTTCTGTCTTAACTATGAGGTCAGTGCCTAAAATATTTGGATTTAAAAATAATATTGTGAATTAATGGAAAGAAATGTTAATCCTTTTCATAATGTTACTATGGCATATACAGGCTTGGAAACGCTCAAAGGTAAAATAAGCAGGATTTGTTTGATCTAATTGCTGCTGGAATTCAGAACTAGTATGCATGCTAATACCTGCCACAGAGAATGCTTTTCTGAATGGCTTCCATGTTACATATGAACAAATTCAGGTCCAGCCATACTTATTACATAGCTGCCTCAATATTTTATGGATATAGAGAAAGAATGAGAAAGAGACTCCAAAGAGAGTTGAGGGCACAGAAAGTCACATTATGGCAGGATTGTCCCATGGAGAAAACTTGTGAACATGACAGCCATAATGGCAATTCACTATTTTTATTGAAACATGTCCTCCATCGTGCTGGTATAAAATATAATAAAATATAATAAAAACATATTAAAAATATAATAAAAACAGCAAAGCTCTAAAAATATATCAAAATAAAGAAAGGCAGCAAAATAAAGAAAGCATATCAAGTCAATGAAAATGTTGTGACAAATAAAGGAGTTTGTCATAATGCCATATTAGCACCTGGCATACCGCCATAGCGACAGTAGTCTCTAACTGGGACACCACAACTGAGAAGATCTTCTTCTTTTGTTGATGTCAATGGATTGAATCCTACTGGTAGTCCCACCTACAGAAGTTCCACTGAATCAGTGGGGTTTACATAAGTAATATCATACCATTGAACAAGTGATTAAATGTGTCTACTCTAGCTGGGGCTGATAGGTCACTGTATGCAAGATGATGACCGAAGGGTAATTCCTGATAATCTTAAGTCACAGGCAGAGTGATACAGGAAGAGAGAGACTTCTAAATATATCAAAATATATTTGTGCACATAATTATAGATCTCCAGCACATTTCAAATAATGTCTTCATTAAAATGTCCAGGGATCCACATATACATGTATGTTACAAATAATAACTTATTTTCAGTGTGGCAGTTATAAAAATATTTTAGTGCAGAGTGTTATTTATTTATTTATTTATAGTGGTGGTATTCCATAGCACCAACAGGGAAGAGTAGACTGATAATACAAAAGAAGTTGTGATGTCACAATGTATATTAATTGTGTTCTGATTAGTTCTGAACTAATTAACTAACAATCCAAAGAAGTCAAAGAATCATGATTTAGTAACAAGAGAAGAGAGAGAGAGATATCTTCAAAGAAATGCTCTAATGAGTAATTTTATGAGATCTTGAAGAGTGAAAGAAAGACAAAATTTGATACAATTATGTGTAATGGATCTTAAAATAAACAGTCTAATGGGCAATTTTGTACTAGTTTGCCCAAATGATGGAAGAGGAAACTGATTATGATGCAATTAAGAATAAGATATTTCCATTGGTGCTGCAGCTGGAAATGAATCAGTTTTAGATAATGTTTTTCCTTAAGGGGAAAAAAGTATGCATTGAGAAAAGTAGTAACTCATTGTTGGACCCTAAACCGATCAACCCATCATCAAAAGGCTGCAGACATGCATGTTATAAGCTACAGTGGAGAATTAAATTTCTCAGTACACTTCTTAGAAGTCTTAGGTGCAATCTTCTTCCGAGATGCACTGTTTGCCAACTGTAGGATGATATGCTGGGACAAAGAGCCTGGACAGATTTAGTATTTCAATAATTTAATCAGCATTCTTGATACACCCAGTTTTGGTAATTAATGGAGCCACATATTCGCAGAAATGGGTGCTGGCTTTAAAATTTGACTGGGAGAAGTTTCCCCAGCTATCCCATCTGTCCTTAGCTATACAGTTAAAAAGGTTCCTTTAGAGCCTACATGTACATACATACGTGTATCTTGGCAGGGATATTGTATACATACTCCTAACACTTGTTAGGAGACATTTAAAAAAAAAAAATCAAAAGATTTGTATAAGTTGGTATCATACTGCCCTTATAAAAATGGTGCAACCACATTGCCAAGTCTTTCATGTAGTTTTGGTCACCACATCTGAAAAAGGAAGAACATTGAGAGCTGGAAAAGGTTCAGAAACAAGCAATTGGAACCCATATGTCTCATCAAGTACTGATAGGGTATACAGGCAGAAAGGCGCTGTTGAACTTACAACCTGCTGGTGGCCTTCCTGTAACTGGTTGGCCACAATGTACTTACTTAGGGCCTTATCACATGAAGGTGTCATACCACCAGAGCAGTGCATTGTTGCTGATTCAGGATCAATCCTATTGCACAGCTTCATTGCTAACAAGCAGCTATTGTGTTCCAATCCATTTGAAATCAGCGCTTTTTCCATGCTGAAAATAATCTATTAGTGACACCCTTTCCCACAACAATCCAATTAGCTGTGGGAGTGTGCTTTCTTGATAGCAGTTCCTTCCATAGCCGATCCAGTTGTGGGCATGGTGTGGGCATTCCCACATTGTCCCACCCTCAGCTACTCCCATGGTGATCTCTGCCGAATAGCCTCGAGACCAATAACCTTCCAACGTTCCAGGGGTGAACATGGACGGAGAAGCAGGGAAAGGATTACACAGCATGAGATTTTTTTTTAATATTTTTTATTTGAATTTCAATTTTTATTTTTTTTAATAGACTTTTAAAAGTTATAGTGCAAAAATGCAATAGCGTTGCAGCATGGGAACATTGCATTGAAGGGTCATTGCTTGAAAGGAAAAATGTCATGTTACAACATTACTTTTCTGGTACAGAGTTAAAAACAAATAAAAAAACAACCATTCATGAGGCATGGGGCTGGGAAGAGGCATGGAAAAAAGAGTCACCAATGATGTTGTAATGTGGAGGGAAGAACTGTGTGAATAACACTACTCATCTGCTGAAGTCAAAATGGTGCAGTAGAGACCATCCAGAACCCGATACCGTCATGGAAATGGCAATGCTGGGATTCAAATAGAACAATACAGTATTAAGGTACGGTGTAATAAGGCCCCTAGAGTACTGCAGTAGATGGGTCTTTTGTCTAATCTGTATGTTTCTTTTTATGAGAAACTCATAGGAAGGAAAACCTCTGAGGATTTTAAGAGTAACAGAATTCTTCAATCAGTTTGAAAAGTAAATGGCAATACTTCATGGAACCCAGAGATCTGCACAAATCTAGCCATTTAGCAAACATCAAGAGCAGCTATGACTATTAGTAGTTTGTGAAAAACCCCAAAGCCTCTAGCTCCAAGCTACTTACAAAGGAAAGACAGAACTTGCTCATTTTCCAATTAACGTAACCCACTTAACTTTTTCAAAATATCTGAACCTGGTTTGTGCAAGCCCCTTTGCAAACTATATAGGGAGACACTCTACCTTTGAAAGGTACCTTTACAAGCCTGACTATTAGAAAAGACTCTGACAAAAGTGTCAGAAATTGTACAGACTGCACAAAAATATTTTGTGATGTGTGCATTTCTGGGGGATTGGAATATAGGGCTAAGAAAGGAAATTATGATTTTTAAAGGGACATAAGTTTTTACATGCTTCTCTTCTTGAACAATTAAACGTTTCCCTTTTTTTTCTTTCAATAAACATTGATTAAAACTTTTTGTGCCATGTAGATGCTTCTTCAGTATGATCCAGTTCAGTCTGTCCTTTTAATAAACCGATTCACTGCCAAATGAATTTACATTTGTTAAATAACTTTAAGGATCATTTAAATCAAGCATTGCTTCTTGACATGGACTGACACTGTTATTTTAGTTTGCTGCACAGATTATTCAATCTACCATTTCTCAGAAATGCTGTACATGACTATTTCTGTAAAATCACATACATTCAGTTTACTGCCAAATCCCTGTCCCTCTAGTCATAGATTAGCAACCTCTGGGATGCTTCTGGACTAGAATAAAGAAACCACATGTGTCATTGTCTTTGAGGGGAAAAATTCTGGCAGCAATGATATCTTCTGGTGGCTCCTCAGAAAGCTGATAGCTGTAGGACTTCCTTTTTAACAGGAGCCCCAAAGCCACAGTTGTGACAACTGTGTTCCTGAAGCCACAGTTGTGACAATATGGGATGAGTCCATTAAGCATCTGTAAAATGACATAACTAACTTCTCTCCATATCTCAATCAACTGCTCTCTGCTTCAGTTTATTCTCAAATACAAACAACCTCTTCCAAAACTGGAGCCCTGGTGGCGCAGTGGTTAAATGCCAGTACTGCAAACCAAAAGGTTGTGAGTTTGATCCTGCCAGGCTCCAAGGTTGACTCAGCCTTCCATCCTTTCTCAGGTCGGAAAAATAAGTACCCAGCTTGTTGGGGGCATGTATAGAAATGTTTCGAAATACATGCTATTTGTAAGTTGTTCGCTGTCTCGATCCATATGGAGAGGCGGGATACAAACAAACAAACAAACAAATAAATAAATATATAATAAATTAAAAAAATTAAATGTATCCTACTTGGGCAAGGTCTCTTGATCTACATTGAAGAACCTCTGTCAGTTATGCATGTGGTAGTAGCAATGGTCATTTCCCTTTTTTTGTGACTGATTCTCAAGTGTTTGTCCACAATAATATGGTGTCTAAGAAATAAGAATTATGTACATGGAACACCCATGCATATCATTTTGGGTATTGTTTTTCTTTACTTAGCACACCTTGGCTTAGTGATTGAAATGTGTGCCTTCATTGAATATTCTAATGATTTTTGTTATGTGTTTTGGAATCAAGTGCCACCAAGCTATGTTGAAACAGTATGTTTGGATGTTCATCCATATATAATTTTAAAGCACTTGGCAAATTCAGGTACCAGACATGAAGCTTTGCAATCGCAATGTGTTAGAACACCACTGAAGCAGTAAGATTGCTTTTACAGTCTTTGAAATAGCTACAGAAGATGGACATCACCCTTGTGCTGAAAGTGAGAATATTGAGGGACATGTGTAGTGTTTATCAGTTTGGCATCTCATGCTGTGTTGACTTCAATTGCATTTAACAGACAGTGCTGACAAGCTTTATCAGAAAGAACTTTTTGTGGGAGAATTCTTACTGATAATAAAATTTCGTAAGTCTTAGATGTGACTGTATCTCACACATGCTTTATGAAGTGAGCTAATATATGTCTCTGTTAATTTAAAAATAAAAAGACAAAGATATCTGGAGGAATACTTCTTATACCCATATGCCAATCATCTCAGATTGGGGAGGAAGCATCCTGTGATCCTACTACTAACCATGAGATGTATATTAAGTGATAATAGGAAATAGAGGGCACTTTCATACTGCATAATTATAGCACTATGGCCCTTTCCACAAGGGGTATTAAAATGGTGTAGCGTGACCTCTGACGGAGGTCGTCTACACCATAAAATGGATTGAGGCAGATTACTTTTGTGTAATTCCACACCCCAATCTGCGCTAGAGTGCCCGGAAGTGGCGGCGCCATGTGCTTTTTGAAAACCACTTTTCAAGTGGTTTTTAAAAACCACGAGCGTGCAGCCGCATGCAGCCCCGTCACAGCACCTGGTGTGGATTTGCAGGCGCACGCAAGGGCGTGCCTGCAGATCTGCCAGGGGTGGGCTTTCCAGCTGGTGAGCTTCTCCGGTTGGTGGAAAGCCTCCAACAGTCGTAAGCCACCATTTTGGGCCCTGCAGGACACCGCGGGACACTGACAAGTGTGGAGCAGTGAAACGCGCTGCTCCACGTGGTGACAGACTAAGGTAATCTCCGTTTCAGGACGTCTCAGGACGTTTTTCCCTTCCCATGTAAAAAGGGCCTATATTTCCGTATCACTTCCATGATTCCATCCTATGCAATCTCAGAATCAGCCGTTTATGGAGGGACATTTAGAATACGTAGGTAGAGAGTTGTAGTTTCTCACTGAACTACAAACCCCAGGATTCCATAAAATGTGGTCATTATAGTGGAATCATTGTGTTATAATTGTTTTGGCCACAGACATTTTGTAATAGTGCCCCAGTTTGGAATGCTTTTCTCCCACCACCAACTTTACTGTCCTTTTGGTTCCTAAAAATCATCCATTTCCATGGGCATATATGGTTAGTTAGTTGTCATTGAAAATGACTGCATCTACTTTTGATTATTTGCTCTTTCCTGATTTTGGACTGGCTTTTACATTTTCGTTTATCGTATTAGACAGTTCATATCATTGTTGCCTCTAGGGATTTTATGAAGGGAGAAAATAATAGAATAAACAAACTTTGGCCATTTCTACCTTATACTGTTATAGTGCTATTATTCCACTTTCAGCATCCTGCGGAATTCTGGGGTTTGTACTTTACTGAGGCCAAAGACTTCTCTGGCTGAAAATTCTAAATGCTCCTCCCTAAACTGAAAACTTCAGGATTCCATAGGATGTTGAAAGTGGAATAATAGCATTATAACAGTGCAGTGCGGAAATGGTATTTGTCTGTGTGTAAGCAGCTTTGCCAGGAAAGAGACTATCATTAACTGTAGGAGATCCCTGCTATACATAACTTTCAAGGTGGTGGCTTCAACACCTCCTAAATCTATCAGTAACAAAGGTAGGGCCTTTTCCACACAGTATTTGCGATGCAAAAGAGTGCCTGCAGCATCGTGCAATTGTGAGGAGCAATCTTCACAACACACTCACAATCACTCCAGGACCCGGCAGGCACTGATCGTGCACCTTTTCATTTTTGGCTGGAAGCCAAAAATGGTGCATGATCGTGCATTGCTCCCAGGCCCCATGCACACTTACCTGGCATGCGGAGCCTCCAGAGCTGCACCGGTCGTGCTTCCTGCCCCACCATATCCTGGGAAAGTCCCAGGCTGCACTGCAGAAGGAAGAGGTGGGATTCTCTCACGAGCAGGCAGCTTGTGCAGAGTTTGAAGCAGCAGGGACATGAGAGTCTCTCACCAGAGGCTGCTCATGCGATCCCCGCACCCCAGTGCTAGAAAAAGGTAAGGTGCGGAAAGGGACTAATAAGTGAAGGAACCATCTCCTAAGTTGTCACTAGCAATAGCTCATAATTTGGCCTAGTGAACCACTTCATGAGCCACATTGAAAAGAAACGCAGGTTGATCTATTTCAAATAGCTCATATTTTGAAATGTTTATAATTCTAGGATTTATTTATATGAAGAAAGAGACATCTAAGAATAATTAGCACAGAACTGTTGTTGTTTTCATTAATTTTTGATTAACAATCTCTACCATTTGTCATAATTCATGATTTGAGTTAATTACAACTTAATTGTTCTTTTTAATAACTTCTTTAACTGTAAACACAACATATGTTTTCTGTAGACACAGTACTTTAAAAGATGTGTGTGTGTTCCCTAAAATTTTAATACCTTTATAATTACTGCTTAAAAGAATAGCTTTCTGCAAACTGCTGCTACATTCTGTACTTAACTTGAGAATAACCTGTAAATACTTAGAAAAGCAAATTTCATTTTATATGTTTTCTATTTTCTCATTAGTTTTTTCAGCAGTTCAACTTAATTTAAATATGCTGAATAAAGGGGGATGATTCACACAAGTATCACCCTTCTGGAGCCAGTGATACACAGACCAAAGGTTCAACACCTCGCCATAAAAACATCTCAAATAGCAATTTACTTTCCCAAAGCCCCCAATTGCAGTGATGTTCCACCATGGTCACCATTTTAGGTGATCAGAAGTGGTATCAAACCCACTTGCTTTTTAGAACATTTTTGAGGGAGATAGTCTTACTGTTTGGAGGTGGGATGTATCCAGAATTGCATTTTCAGCTGCATTTTTAAAGCCTCCTGAAAATGTTTTTAGTGCTATTGCAGCCAAAAATTTATGGTAGTGTGTGGAATCTTAGGGAGGTCAGTGGGTGTTCTGAGGGCTGCACTGACCTCTATGCTGGACTGTACCAAAGACTGCATGTGACCTATACAACACATGATTCTTAGTATGATCTAACAAGGGTGAGACAGCTTTGGTCACCTTAATTGATAACCTACACTGCACAGGAGAAGTATGTCCCAGCTTGTTTTGCTACATCTCTCAGATACTTTTGATGCCATCAAACATGGTATCATTCTAAGTTGTCTCTCTGGAACATGAAGACACTGCCTTACAGTGGTTCTGGTCCTTCTTGGATGGACAACTCATACATTAGTGCTGGGGGGTTCCTGTTTGATTCCCTTGGCTATTGGCTTGTGGGCTCCTTCTGTTCTGTTTCATACTGTTGCATTCCAATCACCTATGATTAACAAGAATTTCTGTCTTGCAGTGGGATCAGTTTTCTCCTAGACTCCAGCACACAATCTTTTCAATTTTTTTCTTCTGTCTCTGTAAACACAACAGAGAACATAAACCTGGATTATGATTATATTGATGGATTTTCCATGAAAACGTATTGATGTTATTCAGTCAGATTTCACATGATATCCTTTGACTGCTTTTGCTACAAGTCTCCTCACTATTATGCCACCTAGTTTCTTCTTAGATTTTCATTTCCTGGGTAAAACACTGAAATTATCTAACACAAAAATGTTCCATTCCTGTCTACTTTAGCTTGCTCACCCCAAGTATCACAGTGCTTATATGTTCCATTTTCTTGTTTTACTGTGTCTAGCTTCCCCTGATTCATGCTTCTCACCTTCCATGTTCCTATAATTTGTGTTGTACAATTTTGGACTTTCCTTTTACCTCTGAGCCCATCAACAGCTGAATGTGTTTTCAACTTGATTCCAGTTGCATCATTAGCCATACCACTACTCATAGCTGCTGCACCGCAGTAGTGTTATCACACCATATACCCCCACTCTGTGGGATGTGCTATTTTCATAATTGTACATATTTCATGGCTGAAACACATGTTTGAAAGTGCACTGACTATATGCATATGCCAGGTCAGGATTACCTCAGACATGATCATGTCATAAGTTCAGAAAGGATTAGGCAGGAAAACCTGATGTTAATAGGCTTGGGATGATCCTTTCTAAAATCTGTAAGTTGCATACACTCCTGAAAACAATAGCAGGCAAAACTGTCTGGATGAATCAATCAGGACCACTCCTGTCAACATATTCTGCAGAGACCTTTCCTATTCTCTGTGCCTGATCAAAACATTAAGAGATTGTCAAGACTTCTATCAATGCTTTGTCATCTAAAGTTAAGAAAATCAGCCCATTCCAAACTTCTTTGTCGGTTTTGTAGAAAAACCATTACTGCTTTGTTCACACATCCCTGTCAGGATAGAAAATAGGGTGTAAAAACCCTAACTCCAACCCCAGTAATTTGTAGTACTTTGGACATAGGCCCTTTCCACACGAGGTAAGGGAATCACTCTGTGTTGTTACCTACCACTTCTTCTGGGGTCCGAAGCAACACGGACTGTCCCTGAAGCCCTTCCGCAGGCCTCCTCCTTGGTCCAGGGCGATTCGGAGTAGTGCAAGGTCTGTAGATCTGCACTGCTCTGGCTTCCAAAATGGTGGCTTCCAGCTTCCAAAATGGCAGCTTCCGGCTTCCAAAATGGTGGCTTCCAGCTTCCAAAATGGCGACTTCCAGTTGGTTGTGAAGCTCGCCACGCCTAAAGCCCACCATGCCTAAAGCTCACCACGCCTAAAGCCTGCCCTCCACAGATTGCAGGCTCGCATTGGTGCGAGCCTGCAAATCTGTACAAGGGAGCAGGAATGCAATGGCACATTCCAGGAAAATAAAGACCTGTTTTTTCCAGTTTTTCAAAAACACGCTGGAGGACCACTTGGGGTCATTTTGGAGTGGACTGAGGTGCGGATCTCTGGTAAGCAGTCCGCTCCTAGTCCACTCCAAGGTGCAGATGACCTCTGTGAGAGGACGCACTGCCCCATTTTAATTGCCTGGTGTGGAAAGATCCATAGTCTCTGTTCCTCTGTGTTACCCTCAGACACATTGTGTGAGTCACTCCACTTCAACATTCTGCTTCAGAATTGGTAACTATCATCCATTCCACCCAATTCCTCCCTATCCAATCTTTCTTGCCCCATTTTTCAAAAGCCTTGTATGGTTCTTGAGAGTGTCTGATTTCTTGCGTGTTTCCTAATTTCCAATGAAATACTCTTTTAACCTTTTAATGGGATTCCTCTCTACAGTTAGTGCTGCTATACATGGGTGAAAAGATCCTTCTAACCTCCACTCACAGGCCTCCTTTGAGCTAATAATTCCTCAGATCTTAAATAGATGCTGGCATTTGTGGTGGACCTCAAGGTCCTCCACCTTTTAGGATAACAGAAGCTCACTGAATACCTTCTGACCTGGGAATTTCATTTTTCTGGCACTAAGTCATATTTCATTTTGGATGGTCTTGACATAGGGCTTTTGTGGTTAAAAAAAAGTTGAAAAGGGGTTTATCATGCCTCTTTCTGCATGCTACTGACACATGTTAGCTATGGTGGCAGTACTGTTGTCTCAGAAATATCCTCTGCCAGCGTCAGTCCCTCTCCACTAGTGCTGCTGCCCTGTAGCTGTTCGGCACATTTAATCTGGCTCCTCAGCAAAAGCCTGTCTGCCATGGGGGATCCTACTAGCAGTACTACAACCATCAGGATAGCCAACAAACAATGAAGAACAATAAACCTTTTCTGCATGATCTGAGAAATCAAAGGAAAATTTAAACCAAGAATGGGGATGCTGTAGGACCAGCAGGGAAACACACTACATAACCAAGTAGAAATAAAAAGACAATGGAAACAATACACTGAAGAACTATATAAAAGAGATGAAAGAATGACCAATTCATTCAAGGAGGAATCATTTGAAAGTTAACTTACAATTTTAGAAAGTAAAGTGGAAGGTGCACTCAGAGTTTGGGAGAAATAAATCATGAGGAACAGATGGCATGTCAATAGAGCTGCTTCAAACTACAGAGACAGAATGTATTCTAGTTCTAACTAAAACATGTTAATAAATGTGGAAAACAAAAGAATGACCCACAGATTGGAAATGTTCAATATACATTCCAGATCCCAAGAAAGGGGACAGCAGATAGATTACAGTCATTTCTCCATATTCGCTAGGGTTATGGACACAGGACCTCTGTGAAAGTGAAAAAAACTGTGAATAATTCTAGGCCCCCCCAAATCATATTTAACACACAAAAAAGTAATGATTACCATATTCAACCCACCATGGATTCCTTTGAGGCATCAGGGTTCCTTCACTAGGCAGAAGTGGGTGGCTGGTGGGGCTTACTTCCTCCCCCACTGCTGCCCCACACCATTTTTAAAAGGGACTTACAAGCCTTGTTCATAGTTTTTCAATCTCACAATGCATTTAGATTTCTCAGCCAGAGAGCTCTTTAGACTCAGTAAACTACAAACTCCAGAATTCCACAGGATGTTGAAAATGGAATAATAGAACTGTAATAGCATAGTGTGAAAGGGCCTCCAGTCTCCGAAATTCAAACCAATACACCACACTGGTTCTCACATCAAATATCGAGGGTGAAACAATTATTTGAACCATCAGTATGTGGTCATAGGTGATTAAATAGAATAATGGTCTGATTAGTTTTCAGAGTAAGATCTCCCCCCTCCACACACACACATCTTGCTATTTGCATGAATTTTAGTTCAATAGACTAATTTTGTACTACATATTTCTTGCATTTCTTTTAGATTGCAATCTTAAACCCCCATTCCAAAGAGTATATTCCACTGAATTCTTTGAAACTTACTTCTGAGCAGCTGTGCCCATCACTCATGCTCGGTATGTTCCCCTTAATGGTATTTGGCTAAGTGGCTCCATGAAGTCAGATAAAGCAAACTGAGTGCATGCACCAGCTGGAAAATGTTGTGAAGGATAAAGGGAAAACTGAGAGGGGATTGACTTAGCAGTACACTATTCATCATGGGTCTAGTGTCCAGACACCTCCAGTTCCCATTCTAAACAGTATGAGAGAAGCAATTCTTGCTGCTGAAGCAAGAGGCTGATGTTGATTTGCCCTCCCTTTAATCTGAGCTGGGAAGAAAGGTAGACTATTTCACATTAACATCATAAAAGAAACACCAGCTAGTTGACTTAGCAATAATTAAATATATAGAGTTAATAGTAGTTAAGTTAGTTAAATTAGGTAATATTAGTTAAATAGCAGGTGTATGTATATTAATTATTTTTCATGTGTAAGTGTATATGATGTTTGCAGCTTCCATACGTCTTCATTAAAATCACACACAGAACCATTGCAGCTTAGTGCTGGAAAGAATTGAAAAGAAGCCTTGAAAACTTAAAAGAAGGATGTTGTCTTGCCAACAGAAAGCAAAACATGGCCTCCCTTTGCCCTTTGTTGTTATTTCTCTGTTTGTGATTTCTGAAACCAGCATTTTCACTGTGTTCCTTGGCAATAAAGAGATGAAAACACAACTGATAGTTTGCCCAGTTGGAGGAGAGAAAGTTTCAGCAAAGAAACAGCAACTTGCAGAGTGGAAACTATAGGCTTCCAGGTGTCTTGATATACTGAAGTTTAAAAAGGTCAGTTTGTGGAAAGCACATTCAAGAAAGGAGGTGGGTAGGGGACAATTTCATATAAACACAGACATGAATATGGAAGGTACCACTCTCCTGCACAACTAAGGCAGGGCAAGACTAAGTTCAAGTTCACAACTAGATGAGTTGTCCATTTATAAATGAATGGTTATTATGAAAGTGTCAGGGTTATCTAGCACTTTTATCCAAAGCTGCGGTAACCATTGAGTAAGGTTCAGTCCAGTTGTATCAACAGTGCCACTAGAAGCACTTGCTTCAGAAAGATCTGTTAAAAATTCTCTTCTCACCATTGAATATACTAATGGACATCTTAAAGTTAACCTACGTAAAGCTTTCTTTTCAAGTATAAGGACATTTAGGAATGCTGAGTGGGATATTCTGGTCACCATCTGTGACCAGATTTAAAAGTGGTTTCAGCTGATACACCAGCTGCGCCCCTTCCTGGAGCTGGAACACCTAAAAACAGTGGTGCATGCGCTGGTAACTTCACGGCTTGACTTCTGCAATGCGCTCTACATAGGACTACCCATGTGCTTAGTCTGGAAACTTCAAATAGTTCAGAATATAGCAGCCAGGTTGGTCACCGGAAGATCTAAAACTGACCATATAACACCAATTCTGAAATCCTTACATTGGCTGCCTATTAGTTTCCGGGCACAGTACAAGCTGTTGGTTCTTACCTTTAAAGCCCTTCATGGCTTGGGGCCAGCCTACCTGCGGGATTGCCTTCTCCCATATAATCCACCCCACACATTAAGGTCCTCTGGGAGGAATTTACTGCAGCCAGTCAGAACTAGGTTGGCTGCGGTTACCCAGAGGACCTTCTCTTCTATCGCTCCCAAGTTATGGAATGGCCTGCCGGAAGAGATCTGGCATATTACCAGTCTTGACTGCTTTAAAAAGGCAGTCAAGACTGTTCTCTTCCGACAGGCCTTCCCAGACTAGTGCTCCACCGCCTCCCACCAACTGTCCTCTTGTTCTTAATAGTTAATGTGTTTTAGGGGTTTTTAGATGGGTTGGTGGGTGGGGAGGATGGGTTATGTTTTAATTGATTTTAATGTATTTGATGCACTGTTGTAGTACTGCCTCGATCCATCAGGAGAGGTGGGATATTATTATTATTATTATTATTATTATTATTATTATTATTATTATTATTATTATTATTATTTCTCTTCTGCTCCTCACTCTCTAAGAAAACACCCTTCTCATTCAATGTCCCCCCCCCGGTTGAGTGAGAACTCTCTTTGGCTAAGGACTCTCAGCCTTTTATCCTGAAATCTGTCTCTTGACTAAACCTGCTATAAATGCACTTTCACTCAAGTCTCCAACTCCTCCTTTCCACTAAAGGGTCTGGGTTTCTCTTTGGAGTGGCCATTCTGGTTGACTAGCAACCTGTTGCTGTGAGGTTTTTCAATCACTCAGGATACCACTGTTACCCTGTATGTTGGGGGTCCCAGGAGGGGCGCCCAAATTACCAAATACAAACACAAGATGGGGAAATTAGACTCGAGCACTCTCTTAAGCTAATGAGAGGCAGGGTAACTTTAGCTGGGATCTTTTACCCTATGTCTACAGCATCAGGTCAGAGAACGGTTAGACAGTTCTTAAAGTAACAAACAATAGTTTTATTGATGACAAACAACACAAAAGACATGACATACACTAACTAACTGAGAAATAGAAATGGAGAGTTTTGGGGGAATGGGTAATACGACACCTGGTCTCATAGTCCTGGAGAGAAATGGAGGTTGCAGAGGAAGAAACCCAGTGCGGTTCGCTGAGGGGAGCTCACTGGACAAACTGACAGCAAGGCGGGATGGAAGTCCAAAGTAGTCCAGAGTGTTCCGAGGAGTGCAGACTCAGTTATTGGGAACTGAGAGGAAAGCGTCACTGGACAGAGCGGCAGCAAGGCTAGATGAAAGTCCAAGGCGATCTGAGGAAGGCTCGGAATTGGGGACTTTTTATAGGGTGGATTTTACCTACAGGCCATGCCATGCTCAGTGAGAACAAAGGAAATTTGTAGCTGGACAAAGGCGTTGGAAAAGGTCAGGTTTTACATGATGAGCTTAGCACTGGATGACAATAGTATGGCCAGTAGGCAAATGGCCCAACATAAAGGAATGGCTCGGCACTCGGCCGGTTGTCTTTGTGTAAATTCGCGCTGAGCAAGACGGGTTTGCTAGAAGGAATGGTCCCTGAAGCATTAGAGAGGCATTTAGTTGCCTGCCTAAATGTGGTTTGGAATGTACAACCATTAACAGCCGCGCCTATTACGTGCTTGTCCGGTGGCCCTTGCAAACACGTGGAATAGGGTGGCAGAGAAAGGTCACCTAAAGGCCAAATTATTTGATATCAAGAGATATCTAGTGCTCTCACCAGACATAGCATAGCCATGGTAACACCACTCCCCCATGCTCTGACACGGGTGGGTGATGGCTTCTATGTCAGTGAAGCAGTGAATCAGCTCTGGATTTTAGCATAGGCCTTTTTCACAGGGGGTAATTAAAATGGGGCAGTGCGACCTCTAATGGTGGTCGTACACACCATGGAGTGGATTGGGGAGGACTACTTTAGCGTAGTTCCACACCCCAAACCACTCTGAAGCAACTGGAAGTGGTGGCACCGCATGTTTTTTAAAAACCTCTTTTAAGAGGTTTTTAAAAAGCACGGAGCGTGCAGCCCCGTGCAGCTCCGTCACAGTGCCCCGGTGTAGATTTGCAGGTGCGCGCAAGTGCATGCCTGCAGATCTGCCGGGGGCGGGCTTCTGGCTGGCGAGCTTCTCTGGTTGCTGGAGAGCCTCCGCCAGCCGTAAGCTGCCATTTTGGATGCCACAGGACGCTGCAGGAGTGTTCAGCAGCGAACTCGCCTTGCTCCGCATGGCAATGGACTTACCCGGCTGCCAGTAAGCTCCGTTTCAGTGCGTTTTCTCCCGTTTCTCCCTCCACATGTGAAAATGGCCATAGATTGTACAGGAGTTATCTAAGGTGCTGAACTTGTTCTTAATTGCCAATAACTGTAGTTTTACACACAATTGAAAATGTCTTTAATGGAATATATGTAGACAGCCATAGTCTGTACGCTTATACACATGAAGAAAGTATGTCTCATAGTTTGAGAAACACCAAAAGGCAGGGTTTCCAATCACCTGGGAAAAGGACAAAATGTGATCTGTATTTTACAGATGGGGCTTTGGTGTATATTATAAAAATAATGATTTGTTTTGTTTCTGGTCTGTTTTAGACTAACCAAGGCAGAACAGAATATTTCACAAACATGCATTTCTGTCAGCCTTCATCCAGCCAAGCCAATTTCCATTGAGTTAAACATATACAGAGAGAGAGGGAGAGAGAGAGAGAGAGAAAAACAAGTATGATTTTGAAGGAATTGTCATCATTGTTGAAAATGATGTATAGTACTCCACCTATTTGCTTGTTATCCTGATCTGCAATATCAATCTGCATATTAACCCCCAACAAATTTTGCATTTTTGATGAGATTTTTAAACACCGAAGCTTTCTTATAGCATCTTATAGTATCAACTTTCATTACTTGATCAAGTATCAAGTGGTCATTACTAAAAAGGTTACCTTTTAAACATCTTCTGAGGAACTTAGCAAGAGTGAATCTTTATAGTCAAGGAGTATGGCAAAACTCACACATATAAACTTACATCCTAATTATACAGCAGGAAAATAAAACCCCACTAGCCATCCATTTATTGGCATTTCCCATCACATTACATTTCCCACTAACTAAAGTAAGATATTGAGAAAGTTTCTAGAGTATAATCGCCAGAATTCCTCAGCCAGAGTGAGAGATCCAGCCCAAAAAACTAACTTTTTCAAGTTCTGAAAAGTACTGTGATGAGTTAAAATTGTAAAATACTAAAGAAAGAAAAATTATCATCAGTGGTTATCAGTTTTATTAGTTGTGTCATTAGGGAGACTCTGAAGTAAATTGGTAATTGCACAAAGATGCACTATATAGGCTTTTGTTAACACACAAAGATGGTAGATAAGCTTTGGGTGTTTACCTGCATTCAAAAGATTATGATCTCAGTAATTTGAAAAGCTATTCTGCTTTATCAGACAAGTTCTTTAACAGAAAAACCACCAGTTCCCACACAGCACTTACAAACACACCAGGACAGGACAAGTCACACATTGTATCTGACAAACCTGGCTGTGTAATCTGCACTTTTTCTTCCGGGAAAGGGGCACTCTAATAGGACAGCAGTGTTTATATGCAGATATAGATCCATGCAAATAATGGTCATAGGCAAAGATAAGGAATATTTGTCAAATTTTGCTTTATTCTACATTTGAATGCTTAAAACCTCAAGTTCTTTCAATCTTACACATGATGTAGAATTTTTTCAAGTTCTTAGCAGAAATGATATGAAATTAAATTCTCCCTTTCTGTATCTAGGGAAAAAGTGTCCCTCTCTGCAACAAATTCACTGAGCATACCAATTCTCACATGGAGAATGTTATAATATGCTTGCTTGTTGTATGGGAATTAAGTGAGCCTTTGACTGTAAAAGTACGGTATGTGTATGGATATGCCTTCAGGTTGCCTTCCAATTTATGGTGACCCCAAGAATTTTTCATAGGTTTTTCTTGTTGTTAACAGGCAAGAAGTCAACTTCCACTTATGATAACAGTATAAATGAGAGACCTCCAATGCACCTATCTTCAACAACTCTTCTCAGGTCTTGCAGACTCAAGGCCTTAGCTTCCTTGATTAAATCTATCTGTCTGTAATGCATCCTGCTGCCTTCTAAATTACCAAGCATCATTTTCTTTTCTAGTGACTCATGCCTTCTCATATTGTGTCCAAAGTATGACAGTCTCAATTTAGTTGGCTTGGCTTCTAGGGAGAGTTCAGGCATGATTTGCTCTAGGACCTATGTATTTATTGATTGATTGATTTTCACAGTATCCATAAAACCCTCCTCCAGCACCACATTTCAGATGATTTTCTTCCTATCAACTTTCTCCACTGCCCAACATTCACAACCAAACTGGAAATACAATGGCACAGACAATCCTAACTTTAGTATTTGATGATATACTGATACACATGAAGATCTTGTCTTTTTCCTTCATATCTGCCCTTCCAAGTCCTAGCCTGCTTTTGATTTCTTGGCTATAGTTCTGTTTTGATTAATGTATGTGCCAAGGTGTGGAAAATCTTGAACAATTTAAGTGTCAATTCAACTCAGAGAAAATCCAGGATGATTGAACTGTGTCTTACTTTGGACATATCATGAGAAGACATGATTTACTAGAAAGGAGAATAAAGTTTGACAAGGTAGAAGGTGGTAGACAAAGAGATAGACTGTATTGCAGATGGATAGTTTCCCTCAAGGAAGCCACACCCCTGATTCTGTAAGACCTGAGCAGGTCACTACATATACATCCCACCTTTCCATAATGTAAATGAATCAACGTTTCAAGACAAATACTGAATGCAACTTCCATCTAACTGGGCTAACAGTTACCGTACCCAACAACTTTTCCTTACTGATCACACAGAACAATAATGGCAGGTAACTCTAGAGAAATCTCAAGGGTAGTCAGAGGCCCTATGAAACTCCAGATTTTTTACCACTTCCAAAGCCTTGACAGTTTGGGATAAACAAAGCGAGATTACTGGACAAACGGCTTTCCTAGACTTTTCAATCTGACAAATATTTTATTTTATTTTATTATTTTACTTTATTTTAATTATTTGTATCTCTATATTTATTTTATATCCCACATTTCTCCCAATAAAGGACCCAAAGTTAAAACAAAAGAACTTATACAATACATAGTATGAAAGTTTTAAAAAGCATTAAACAACCAAATCAACTAAAACATTAAGTTAAAACAATTAAAAGCACATTCAAGAGATATTGACACATATTAAAAATACAGCACACCCATTGAACATCCCCAGCTAGTTAAAGGCTGAAGGACAGTTTAAACAAAAGGCTCTTCACTGGCCAGTGAAAAGATAGCAGAGATAAGGCCAACTGAGCCTTGGGAGGAAGTTCCATGGCCAAGAAGAAGCCACCAAGAAGGCTTTCTCCCTTCGTGGCTGTAAAGCCTTCTTTTGAAATATGCAGAGAATGAGAGAGAGACCTTTCTTAAAGACAGTGACATTCAGGAAGGCTCATATGAGGAAAAAAAGACTTTCAGATAGTCTGGATCTAAACTACATAGGCCTTTATAAGTCATAACCAGCACTTTGAACTGTCAGCATTGTAGCTGCAACATATTCAACTTATTTAAATTTTAACCATCACTTTTAATTAGGAGAAGTGGAATTTGCTACACCAGTTCTAGGATGGTGTAATTAAAAACTTTGTCCTAAGTACACAGGAGGGTCACCAAAATGGTGAAGAGTTTGGAAGCCATGCCCTATGAGGAGTGGCTTAGGGAGCTGGATGTGTTTAGTCTGCAGAAGAAAAGGTTAAGAGGGGACATGATAGCCATGTTTAAATATTTGAAGGGATGTCATGTCGAGCAGGGAGTGGGCTCCAGAGACTAGGACAAGGAGTAATGGATTCAAGCTGCAGGAAAGGAGATTTCACCTGAAACTCAGAAAGAACTTTCTGACAGTCAGAGCTGTCAGGCAGTGGAATATGCTGCCTCAGAGGCCCTTTCCGCACCTTATCTTTTTTCTGGCGCTGGGGTGTGGGATTGCGCAAGCAGCCTCCATCGAGAGGCTTTCACGTCCCTGCTGCTTCAGATCCGTGTGAGCCACCTGCTTGTGGGAGAGCCTCGCCTCTTCTTTCCGCAGCACAGTCTGGGAGTTTCCCAGGCTGCACTGGGGCAGGAAGCACAACCGGCACAGCTCTGGAGGCTCTGCACGCCAGGTAAGTTGCATGGGGCCCAGGAGCAATGTGCGATTGCGCACCATTTTCGGCTTCCAGCTGAAAATGAAAAGGTATGCGATCGGCCCCTACCGGTCCCTGGAGCATTGAGCGATTGTGAGTGTGTCGTGCAGATTGCTCCTCACAATCATGCGATGCTCCAGATGCCCTTTCGCATGGCAAAGGGCCAGTGTGATGGGTTTGTAACAGAGCCTGGATGGCCATCTGTTGGGAATGCTTTGATGTGTGTTCCTGCATAGCAGGGGGTTGGACTGCATGGCCCAGTAGTCTCTTGCAACTCTATTATTCTATAATTCTAAGTGCCTTTGGATGTTTGGTGGGACTTTCCATCCAGTGGAACCAAAACAACTATTCTCTGATTCCCTCTCCAAATGCTCCATTTTAGTGGCCACTGGTAGTATTCTTTCACTTATGATCAACAGAGCTTTCCGCAAGGGAACTTGGATTGTGAAGACGTTCCCCCTCCCACTGCCTGAAATATACCTCCAACCTATCTTGATGGGATCATGATGTTAAGATTTTTCTCCCTGCTCTTTTAATAATAAGATGTTTTGCATAAAGCAGTAGGTGTATTGCTTTCTCAACAATTTAATCTTTTGCATTCTAGTGTGAAAATGAAAGCCATTACAGCAAAAACAACCAGTATTTAATTGCACCATTAGCATGACAAGCAAAATCAGATTTGATATTAATTATAATATTCATATGTTTAATGGAACCTAATAGTGTAATGTAAGAAGTCTTTGTGTGATTAGTAATACATCATGTCTGCAACTAAACAAGGACAGAAAGTAATGATCCCAGTAACAGGAGGGCATTTTTGTTTCTTTTTGTTTTTGTAAAAGTGAAAGTCACTAATTGAAATATTTAAAAAAATATTTCTCAAAATCTGCAATAATTATAGTGCTCTGGAATGAAATCTAAGTGTGTATAATCCTGCACATTAGTGTAACCATTTTATTTTCTGTCTTCAGTGACCCCAGATGTTGCATTTTGATGGAATTATGTAAAGCTAATGTTCTCTGCAGGGAACAAATGAATTTTCAAAATGATGTCTGTAATAATAAAATGTTGCAAGGGGAAAAAAAGGAAAAAGAATAATGAGTTCAAGATCTCTAGTTAGTGATCACTATGTTCCATTCCCATTTGTCTTTCACCTGAGAAATCACAGAATTATAGAATCTTAGAGCTGGAAGGGACCCTGTGGGCCACGAAGTCCAACCCCATGTTCAGGGCAGCATTCCCAGCAGCCTCTTTTTGAAGACATCCAGAAAAGGACACCTCACCATCTCTGTAGGCAACTGGTTCCATTGCTGAATCACTCTCACTGTCAAGAAGTTCCTTCTAATCTTCAATTAAAATCTACCCTCTTGTAACTGGAAACCATTAGACCTAGTTCTACCCCCCAAGACAGCAGAGAACAAACCTGCATGCTCCTGTTCATGGCAGTCTTGGAGGTCTTTAAAGAGTGCGATCTTGTCACCACTCAGTCTTCTCTTCACCAGGCTGAACACGTCCAGCTACTTCAACTTCTTCTTATAAGTTTTTATTCTCCATACCTGTTAGCATCCTTAGTACCTTTCTCTGAACTCACTCCAACTTGTCCATATGCTTCTTAAAACAAGGTGATGGAATACAGTACTCCAGATGAGACCTAACCAGTGTAGAACAAAGGGACTATTACTTTTATCGGCTTGGAGATTATAACCCTTTCTGCAGCACTATCCGATCCCACTGTGAGGACAGGAGAAGGTTGGGATAGTAATGATTCTTCTATATGATGTCATTGCAGTCCCATCCTTCTCCCATCCCTAAGTGGCACAATCGTGGGTTAAATCATTGATGGGTTTTCCACAGCAATGACCTGTGAGCATGCCACCATCCCTCACTCATCGGTCTGGTGGAAGAACTGGAAGCGTGGTGGTGGCACTTCCTGCTCCAGTGCAGCCTTGGAAAGTACCCAGCTGTGCTGCAGAAGGAAGTCGCATGTCCATCACACTTCCTTCTGCAGGTAGTCAGTCCCATGCAAAGGGGGGTACTGCCATCATGCTCCCTTCTTAGCAGAGCATCTGCCAGGATCACCACTGGACACTGCCACAAGAAGGTAAGCTGTGGAAAGGGGCTACATTTCTATTAATGCAGGCTGAGATAGCATTTGCCTTCTTTGCTTCAGAGTCATGCTGCTGGCTCATGTTTAACTTACAATCAATAATGACCTCAAGGTTCTTTTCACATATAGTACTGCTAAGCCAAGTATTTCCCATCCTATACCTATGCATTTGGTTATTGTGGCCTAAACATAGAATTTTGCAATTGTCTCTGTTGTATTTAATTTTGACAGATGGGCCCTTTTCGCATTGAGGCTTCTCGCGCGAGCGGGGGAGGGCGGTTCATGCGAGAAGGTTCCTCCGGGAGGCTGCCGTTTTCCCCCTCTTTCCTTCCGCAGGCGAAGGAACGAGGGGGAAGCGGCACCGGAGGAGGCTTCTCGCGCGAGCCGCTCCCTCCCCGAGCAAAGCAGGAGGCTCTCGCGTCCGTCCCCCCCGTGCACGCGCGAAGCAGGAGGTATCGCGTCCGTCCCCCCATGCATGCGCGAAGCAGGAGGTGTCGAGTCCGTCACGCTAGCGCCCCGCCCCTTCCTTCCACAGGGGCGGAGGGAAGGAAGTGCGACCCGGCCGCCTCCCCGACGCTTCGCACAGGAGGTAAGTGCACCTGGGCACCAGGAGTGTTGTGCGAGCACGGGTGATTTTCGCTTTGAGGCGAAAATAAAAAAACCCGCGATCACGCCGCTGCAGCCCCGTGAGCATGGCGGAAGTGGGAGTGTGTCGTGCAGAGCGACGCTCCCACTCCCGCAAGGCTCACGGGGCTGTCGTGCGACAGAAAGCCCGTGCGAAAAGAGCCATAGTTTCAGATCTGCCAACACTGATGACCTTTTGGCAACATAAAATTTGGATAGAACTCCCAACAAGATCTTCTGGGCTCCTATTTAGCTATGAGGAGGAATATGTAGTTAGACTCTTACTGAATGAAGCCATTTTCTACAAATCTTGGGGCAGAGGTCTGGAGGCCCATATTTAACAAAGCGAAGGGGGAAGCCACAAAACTCTTTGGATTTTCTCTTCAAGGTGTCTGGTTAATGCTCTTTTCTCGTCTTACTTGTCCGAGGCCCTTTTCGCATGCTTTTTTTTGCGTGAGCGCCCCTTGAGCATTGCGCGAATGGGAGCGTTGCTCTGTATGACGCACTCCCACTCGTGCGACGCTCACGAGGCTAAAGCCTCGGGGCATGCACGCATTTTTTGATTTTTGGCTTTAAGCCGAAAATACTGCATGCTCACGCAATGCTCGCAGCGCCCTTGCGCTATTACCTGTGTGTGGTGCTTCAGCGAGCAGGGGCAGTCACGCTTCCTTCCCCCCGCACAGCCTACAGCTCCCAGACTGCGCTGCGGAAGGAAGGGGCAGGGCGCGAGTGCAACGGCCACGCTAGAGGAAGTCAATGCAGGAGGCAAGAAGGGCTGTGGTGAGCAGCTCGCACAAGCGGCTGCTCGCGTGAGCGCTGCTCCCCACTGCCGAGATGAGGTAAGGTGCGAAAAGGGCCTACGTCTTGTCATTTTCCTAAAAAGGGGACAGGAGATAGAGAGGGAAAGCATTGAAAGAGGAAGAAGGCATGTAGGAATAAGGTCCCAGTGTTTGATCTCTCTGTGTGCAGACCTTTAGAAAAAAATGTGGAAGATCCAAAATTCAGCACCTGACATCTCTAGCTAGATCTGGGAAAACATCCAGCTAAAGCCTTTGCAAATGTCTGCTGCTCTTCCAGGTAACTTAGTTTATGCATCTTGCTATGTTCCTAGAAAATGAGTCAGTTCCAGCACCCACTTACACATATGTTTCTCAAGATGATTATGGTTTTGTGCTTGAAAGCCTGTTTTCATATGTATCACCCTCATCCTTATGAGATCAAGACGCAGTCCTTGAAAGACATCCTCCCACTGTTTCCATCAGTAGCTTGACCTACAAATCAGTTAAGCTTAAATGAATTCAATTTAATTTGTATTAAACTCAGGGGAGTAAAAGAAAAGATGTGGCAATTTTTCTAGTTGAAAAATGACAATCAGAATAAGAATCAAAAACTTTCCTCTTTCTGTCTTTTACTTTTAGTTTAATTGAACACTCAGTTAAAGTAAAGCTACATTTCTCTTGTGCAGGAGCACATTGTTTCAGGTAAAATGCTTTCAGGTTTGGATAAAATCAGATTTAATAATTGTGTAATGTAGGCAGTTCTCATTTAGATGCCTGAACATGGATAGTGGAAAATTGTTGTATGGGTGGCAACATATAATATGCCTTAAGATGCCATTTAGGATTTCATATGAATGTTAGCAGATCCTGGCAGCAATGTGCAGATTGGGCAATTAAAAGAAAGAAGAATTAAAAATTGCTATTTTATGCTGTAAGTATTTTTGATTCTGGTTACACCCATCACTGTGTGTGTTCTCACTCAGTCGCATTTGACAATGCACATAGCTTCAGAGAAAACAGGTAGGCAAAGTAAGCCTAAACATGTTCAATCAGACACAAGTTCCATTAAATCCAAGGGGATTTTCTTGTGGATAATGGAGACCTAATTATCCTGTCTGTGAAACTTATCTTTGTGGATAGCTGCAATGTTTCATACATTAATGTTTGTCATCCCTAGGAGGGGGGAGGCATGTTTTCAAATCATTTAAAACTGCTGTGACTAATTTTTACTGAGTTTTTCTAGCTCAACAAATGGTTGAATATGCTTTTAGTTTGTTTAAACTATTTCTTACTGTTTCATGCTATTTCAATTGATTAAACTGATTTTACTCTAGTCAGCCCTGAAGTTGGGATAAAGGATTTTAAACAAAGAAGGAAAATTGTGACTCTCCCCAAGGAATCAATACAAGAAATGCTGGTGGGATTATACTTATTTAATGAAAGCAATTTGCAATGTGGAGAACAGTGAGCAACTTTAAACTTTAAACAGTGTGGACCTAGTGGTCATTTCTCAAGGCAAGAGTGCAGATGTGTCTCAGAGGCTACACACAGCCCTTAAAGCCCCAAAGTGTGGTCTCTGAAGCCCTCCAAAGATTGCAGACCCTCTCCAAAAAATTTTTTAAAAAAATCCTGGATAATTCAACTTATGAAGGAACAAGTTGAAAAGCACTGCAAAACACTATGGGACATTCTGCACTACACTGTTATAGTGCTATTATTCCACTTTCAACATCCTGTAGAATTCTGGGATTTGTAGTTTACTTAGGCCAAAGAACTCTATGGCTGAGAATTCTAATTCCTCTCCCTAAACTGAAAAGTCCACGATTCCATAGGATGGTGAAAATGGAATAATACCACTATAACAGTTTAGTGCAGAAAGGCCCTAAGTTTTTCTTCCTGAATACCCAAAGCCACTCCCAACATTGAAAACTCTTTAGCATGGGCGTGGAGGAAGGCTAAAAATCAACTGAAACTGAAGCTGGAAGTGATGTCACTCACTTCCTGTGTCTACTTCAGCCATTTTTTTATAATTTCTTTTTGTTTCTGGTGGGGTTTTCAAGATAAAGGGGACTGGGCTGCAAAACCATGGCATTTTGAGGTTGGTTTGAGCTACTGAATGTTTAGGGGGAAAATTCATTCAGGATTTTTATCTTTTAGGGGATCTGAAGTCTTTGGCACACCACTGTAGTGTGCCAGGAATATGGACTGAAAATTGATCCCCCATCCACTGCAACTTCCCACCCCACCTTAAGGACAATTAAAAACATTAAATGCCTCAGCTAAGTGGTGTATATAAGGCAATGCTCCATTACACGGTCAATCAGCCAGAACCCCAAATTAAGTGTACAGAAGAAGGTCTACTGCAGTGGGCTGCAGTAGAGCCATTGATGCAGGCTACCCAAGTACCGTATTTGCTGGTGTACAAGACATACTTTTTTGGAAAAAATACCCACTGAAAATGAGGTGCATCTCATACAGCAGCAAATACAGTAATGCTAAAAATATAGGGAAGGGAAGGGGAGTGAAAGTTTTCACTGCTCAGGCAAAACAGGAAGGGAGGGGGTATTGGAAGCCTTGATCTATAGGAACGTAGGCCCTTTTCACACAGCATTTGCCATGCAAAAGGGCCCTTGGAGCATCACGTAACTGCGAGGAGCAGTCCACATGATGCACTCGCAATCGCGTTATGCTCCAGGGCCTGGCAGGCACCAATCACACACTATTTCATTTTCGGCTTTGAGCACATCGCTCTGGGGCCCCGCGCGCACTTGCCATGCGTGTAGAGCTCTGGAGCCGCAGTACTTACGCTTCCTGCCCCAGCACAGCCTGGGAAAATCCCAGGCTGCACTGCGGGAGAAAGAGGAGGGGCTCTCGCACTACCTGCTTGTGAGCAGGCAGCAGCTGTGGAGCTGAAGCAAGGGGGACACAAGAGCCTCTTTCAAGAGGATGCTTGCACAATCCCCGCACCCCAGCTCTGCAAAAAGGTGTGTTGTGGAAAGGGTCATAGAAAGATGTTTCTAGAGTTTCTCCTTACCTTACCTTCCTCTCCTGTGCATTTTGACTCTGCTGGGAGTTTCTGCCCAAGCAGGAAGAGAAGTGTAGTGATGCAGCACTCTTTTCATTCCCCTCCTCTCCTGGTGCAACACACCATTCCTTCCCTTCCTTTCCTGTGCATTTTGTTCACCAGAGAACTAAAAAAAAAATTACCTGAAAAAATACCCCTTAAAAAGTGGGGTGTGTTATATGCCGGTGCATCTAATATTCCGGCAAATACGGTACATGCCCCAAAGAGAAGGCTTCTCATCAGTTGTCTCTGAGGAGATCCCTGGGTAGACAAAGTCCCTTCTGCATGATGACTGTGTCCCAGCATGGGAACGCGAGAGGGGTGAGAAAGCGATGACACTAATCTTCTGAGGAATGTTTAGGGAGATGGAGTCTCTCAAGTCATGATGTTCACCACTCACATGGCAGAAAAGGTAGTCAACTATCTTCTATCCTTGCTCACAAAGGGTAGCAAAAACCTTCCCCTTTTTCATTTGAAGGGAAATAAATGAATAAATAAAAACCTTCACAGTGAATGTTTGGCTAATCAACACACTATTCCCTTATACACAAACTTCAGACTTGAACTGTCAACAATACCTTAAATTACTGTTGTCATCTTGTTTGCTATTCCATCCGTTTTTTCCTTTTACTAAAGAAAAATTCGTAAGAACCAGCATGGTGTAGTGGTTTGAGCATGGGACTGTGAACCTGGAGACCTGGGCTCAATTCCCCACTCAGCAGCGGAAACATCACATACATATTGCATACTCTCAGCCCCAGAAAACCCAGCGGTACATTCACCTTTGGGTCACCATAAGTTGAAAACATTTTAAAAACACACAGCAACAATAAAGAAGAATTTAACTTCAGTTCCACCTTATATTGAATTAATTGCTTCTCCATTCTCCTTATTTCAGACCATCTATGTGACTATACATCAGGAACACTTACATTTCTTTTTGTTTAAAGTAGATTTTATTAAACATTTTCCAGTAGAATAATCAAAATACATGCAAACAAAGAAAAAAGAAACAATGAACAAAAAAATAAGAAAAAAGATAGCAAAAAAAGTGAAAAAAATAAAAATATATATACATTTGACTTCCAACTTTCCTGATACAGATTATACATACCTATTTTCAAGTGTGGTGGGTGTAGTGGTTTGAGCGTTGGACTATGACCCTGGAGACCAGGATTTGATTCCCTGTTTAGTCATGGAAACTCACTGGGTGACCTTGGACTTATCAGATTCTTTCAGCCCCAGATAAAATGAACCCATGATAGTTTCACTTTAGGGTCTCCATAAATTGGAAATGACTTGATGGCACACAAGAAGATAAAGATGAAGATGAAGAAGAAGAATGCAATTCTCTACTGTAAATACCACTCAAGTAATTCAACTTCTTTTTTTTCCTGAAATAATAATTGTCAAAATCTACAGTTAGCATGTTATATGCTTTTTCTTACAGAAAGTCCATCAAAAATTCCCAGTCTTTTTTTTTTTAAAAAAAAAATCACCAACATTTTTTCTCTTGCCAATGTTGTTAATTTGTCCATTTCAGTTTAAGTCCATTAGGTTTTTTTTAGCTGGTTTTCATTCGTTGGAATTGTTGCATTCTTCCATTTCTTTCTGTATAGTAATCTTGCTACACTGGACATATATCCTAATATCTTACCATACTTCCCCAATTGTTCATCAATCAGTCCCAACAAGTACAATTCAGGTTTTATTTGTGCATTTTTTTAAAAAAAATGTTTTGCACCATACAATGTATTTGATTCAAGATCCCACTTTTTGCTCGCATTACAGCACACATTAGAAACCTCTTAGTTCATTTTGGCCAATTTTTCTGGTGTCAAATACCAAAGATATATCATCTTGTAAGAATTCCCTTTGAGATTATAACATAATGTAAATTTCATTTCCTGAAATCACAATCGGTCCAATTGTCCCAACTGTACATTAGGTCCGACAGTTTGTGCCCACATTATCATACAGTCTTTGACTTGTTCCTCTTCCATATCTATTTTCAACAGAAATTTTTACTTCATGCCAATCAAATGTTTATCATCAGAGCACAACTACTTCAGATTTACTCAACTCAAATCCATACCATTTTTTTTTATTTTAAATTTTTCTTGTATTTGTCAATAAGAGAAACAATGACCTCATTCTTAGAGTTCTTAGAAAGAGGCTTCAGTTTTCCCTTTTGCTCTTAATGGGCAAGCTCTTCACACAGTGGGGTGAGTTGGCAGTCTCTGTCCTTCCCCCCTCCTCTTCTGATTGCTTGGTACTTATGTAATAGTCAGATCACCACTAGGGGGTCTTTGGATACTTCTCTGTTAATCCTTTGTACCCCCTTTGCCCAGGGAGTAATTTTCACCAATCTCCACTGTCTCGGCCTGACAATTTCTGCATAACACTTGTGCATCACCATTACCTCCCTAAGCTCCAAGAACAGTATTGACTGTATTGAATTACTATTTTGATAAACAATTACATGTTTGTTTGATTTTTTTTTGTATCAAGTATATATAAATGGAGATTAGAATGATTTTTTTGGTCTTCCAAACATACATGCTCTTGTTGAAAACATTTCACTGCATTTCTCCATCATTGTCCTACACAATATTATGCTCAGTCCACCTGGCGGTCTTCTGATTAGATTTTCTTCCCTAAATGATTTTTTGTTTCTACAACCCTTGGTTTTGAGATAGAATTGTATTTGTGAATAATTTCCCATAGTTCTTCCAAGTACACAGCATAATCATGGAACCATAAAACAATGTCATAAAAGGACAAATACAACTAATCACAGGTGTTAAAAGGTTTTAAAAGCAATAATGAAAAGCCTCAACTCTAGCCCACACTTTAAACATCAAAATTTTACAGCAACAGATAACCTACATTGCATGTTAAAGGTGGAAATAAACAAAATAAGGCACAGATGCAGAATGAAAGGAAGTAGATGGTGTAAATATTTGAATGGTATTAAACAAGTTCTGTGTAATGTGTGCATTCCCCTTGGCTGTTCTACATTAAATTCCAATTACAAGTCTTCATTTTGTGCATCCTCAGAGAAACAAAAGGTGAAGCTGATTTATTTTGATTGTGAGAACATTTCAGAGTCATGCAGTTGCCACAGAAAAGTCAGCACTGAGCTTGCAAGCTGACAAGTTGTAAAACCCTGCTTAAAGCTTTTGCTGGGGCTTGTGCACCTCATTGATATGTACCACACTAATATAAGCAACACGCGTTTCCTGACAGATTTATATTCTTCTCCAACTAAATCCACATTTTTTTCCCCTTGCTTCCTTGATCTGCCTGAAGATTATGTATGCCAGTTTAAACCAGATTTGGGCTTTTTGACATAACCTACCCATGTAATAATTCCAAAAAGTGTGAGGTATATCAGCCAAACAGTTGAACTCCACAAAATGAAGCAAGCCTTGCTAACTGTAAAATCACAGTTCATCATATAAGCTCACCAAATTACTGTATCTCAGAGAGAAATGTTTTTTTGTTGTTTAATTCATAGGATGTTTGAAATCTTTTTTATTCTGCTTTTGTCAGAATATGGCCTCCCAAGAACGTTATCTTTCTATTATGTTGAATTGATTCCTTGTAAAGAAATGTGATGTTTGCAATATGATAGATACCTGTAATTGCATAATATTTCCAACAATGGGGGATCCCCACCCTTCTTGTGTGGCTATGTCTTAGAGCTATATTATATTAAAAAATGTGATTTGCACTGGCATCAACAAGTACCAGTTTATTTTGATTTACTGAACCTTCATGCCACAATAAAAAATAATTTGCAACTTTTCTTAGTTCTGAGCATCTCATGTGCATCAAGTGGTTATGTACGCAAATTAAAATTGTTTTAATTCTAGGTTGTGATACAACAAAATATGAAAACAGCAAAGGAAGTGAACACTTCTAAAAGACACTTGTGACAAATTTTCTTTAGGGGTCAGCTACTTGGAATGCAATTGCAACTTGATGAGGGGTTGTTAGGCAACTAGAGTAGTACGTTAAGAGTGAAGCCCAGCACAGTGGCATGCAGGGGAGGGGCTTATTGATGATAGGAATTATATATAAGGCAAAGAGTCCATTTGTAAAGAGAACCTACAGTGATATCTTGGCCAAAGAGGGTGGCTGGATCGTGTTTAAGCAGCTGAGGAAAAGATGCAGAGAACTGGTATCTAATGCTGGGAGTTACTGGCATAGACTGTCAGAAGTTTGAACTGTTTAATAAAACAACACTGAGCTGTACATGAACCTTGACAAGATACTTTATTTTAATGTTACTACAATATAGGATGAAGTTTGTTTTATAACTACTGTCAGTCACAGTTATCAAAAGTCACTGGTAACAAAGACCACACTGCTTTAAATAAACTAATTCATTTTGAGGAAACACTTAATACCCTAGCCCTTTGACAAAAGGTGGAAGTGCAAAACCGGGCTAAGGAAAAATAAGGCCCTGTCAGAGCTCTGTTTGCAAAATCTTTATTCATTTAAAGAACAATCTTGTAGCATGGGAAGATAAGAGTCTTCTGTTACAGAGGAAGCACAACATCCACAGTCAGAATCAAAGTTTCATGCAGCCAGAGTCGGTGATTTATTTTCTTCCTTCTTTTTAATTTGTTCTTCCAGTGATTCCAGGGCTGACATAACTAAGAACCCTGCACAAAGTCTAGAGAATGTGATGGCTTTGGTTTTGGCTAATCCAAGCCTGTTGTCAAGGAAAGACCAGCAGCAGCATAACTATGTTAGTCCTCTGGGGGCAAAGTATATTGACATGGGCAGACCTCATCTCCATGTGGCCCTTATTCATCCTTTTGGCCCATTTTATGATCATCACTTTAGTTATACTTCCAGTGACTGATTTCAAGTAATAGATTTCAAATTTGCATGTGTAGGATATAAACAAAATTTCTTGCTCTTGATGAGAGAGATTGTCTTGACAAGTTGAGAGAAAACTGCTCCCCCCAAAGGTGACAGTCTCCATAAAACTTATTGTCTCCAGCAGAAGAATGAAACTGGGAACAAATTCAGTTCCTAATTCTAACAAAAGTGAACACATCGGATCAGTGGGACATACATAAATATTGCCATAGCATTCAATAATTGATTCAAGGAATCAACTCTAGATGAGAACAACAATTTATTCTGACTAGGGTTTTCTTGGAACATTTTATTCAGATGTTTACAATCACTGTCCTCTAAGGCTGAGATATTTTTACTTACCCATTGGGCTTCCAGAGCTGAGGGCAGTTTGAACTTTAGTTTGGTAAAGTCCTGGTCCAAAGCTCAAATCACTGCATTATTCTATCACTCTGTTTAGCCCACTGAACACTTGTTTATCAAGGTTTCATACTTTGTACAAAAATTTATCTGTGAAATTGTGGAGCAAAGCAGAAATTGTGAAGCAAAACAGAGAGAGAGCAAGCAGAAGGACTGTGAGATTGATGAGAAAGATGCAAACAATCCATCTGATTATTCTAATTTCTGAAAATCCATCGGGTGAGTGTTGTAATTTTTCACAGTTATCATAGCTTTGTGCAGTTGCACAATTTGAACAAACATCATTCATGCAAATGTGAAATCCCTCATTGAAAATCTCATTGGTAAACAGGTGAAAAAAATATTCACTTTCCTGTTCTCATAAGAGACAACGGGAAAGGTGAGGATTTACATCCCTATTTGAAATGCTGTAATTCAAGTCAAACTACAATTTCTGTTTGATATAAAATATGCAGGAGGATGCTGTACATTTCTTAACTGGATGAACTCATTATAACAAAACCTATTGGTGTGGTTTCAAGAAAAGTCACTTCGTAAGCTGGACGGGCAGGGTACATTGCAAGAAAAATGAACTTTAATTTGTGACATGTTAGGTGATATGAGATAGAATTGTATTCTTCTCTTAAAGCATTTTCCCCAGATGTACACATGTTATGTGCTTTTTCAGAACAGAGAATTACATTGCAAAACTTGGAAAAAATCTGGAAAATGGGGAATAGTACATAGTTTGACAAATCTAATTGCATTATTTCATATTAAAGTGTGCACCAAAGGTTTCACAGTGCTTATATACTATAAACTATAAACAATTGCAGCACAAGTCATTCTGACATTTTCACTTCCCCATCTCTTACTTTGTAGGGTTTTTTTTAAACCATAAACCACAAGGATTTTTGCTTATTTTAGCATAAATGCAAATACCAGTAATGGTCACAATTAGACTAGATCCTTTAAAGCAATTAAATTTACATAAACGTTTACTTACTAAGTTCCAGTTGAGTCATGGAGCTGCTTTAGTTGAGATTTAAGAACTATATTTAGTCCATTGCTTTTAAAATACCTGAATGAAGACAGGTAACCCTTGGTTCAAAGACCTTTCACTCTTTCATACAATGTATGGAGCTTACTAAACTTGTGAATCATCTATTTTCGCTTTGTTATCTGAATCCTTCCACTTGGGTCTGTTTTTATTCTTTGATTCCTGGAAGTTTCTTCTGCAGCTTACTCTACTGGGGAGGCAAACTCATATACCCACTGATCTCTCTTTCCCAAAGTACATGTTGTAAGGCAACAGGTCAGATAGGGAGGACCAATTTGTGCCTTTAGTCCACCACCACCATGGGCTCCCTTGTTGGCATCTACACAACAGTAGAAACACTGGGCAGTCAGAAACTTTAGCTAAAGTTTGAAGGAGTTATCGCCAAAACACCGGGAAGCCACAGTCTTCTGTCTGGTCAGTTGCTGAAGCATAAATGAGAGCCATTGATAAATTCCTATCTTGAGTTCCTTCACCCACATGCACTCCATAAGTTTACTTTGTTTGGTACTGCAAGGACCATTTCCACACTACACTGTTATAGTGCTATTATTCCACTTTCGACATCAGCCCAAGAGCTCTTTGACATCAGTAAATGACAAACCACAGAATTCCAGAGGATGTTGAAAGTGGAATAATAACAATGTAACAGTGTAGGGCAGAAAGGCCCAATGACATTTATTAGTCATCATGACAGGAGTAATGAATAACTGTATCCAGAAATTCAACTGACCCCTTCATTTATGGATTTTTCACCACTACATATCAGACTGCATACTTTTCTGGCTGTTTTAAAGACCTCTCCCTAAAGTGCAAACTAGGATTCCATAGGATGTTGGAAGTGGAATAATAGCACTATAATACTGTAGTAGGGAAATGGCCCCAGTGTTGACTAGGACTCTGGGAAGACAAGATTTGAATCCTTGCTCAGATATGGAAACCCACTGGCCCACACTCTCTCACCCCAAGTGGAAGGCAATGACAAATCTCCTCTGAATGAATCTTGCCAAGAAAACCCAATGACATAGGCCCTTTCTGCCCCCTATCTTTTATCGGAGCTGGGGTGCAGTGATCGTGCGAGCAGCCTCTTGTGAGAGGCTCTTGTTTCCCTGCTTCTTCACCTCCACATGAGCTTCCTGCTTGCGCAAAAGCCCCACCTCTTCCTTTTGCAGTGCAGCCTGGAACCTTCCTAGGCTGCACTGAGACAGGAAGCATGACTGGCCAGGCTTCTGAGGCTCCACACACCAGGTAAGGGTATGCGGGGCCCAGGAGCAATGCGCGATCACGCAGAATTTTCGGCTGACAGCCGAAAATGCAAAGGTGCGTGATTGTTGACTGCTGGCCCCTGGAGCCTTGCGCGATTGCGAGGGCATCATGCAGATCACTCCTCACAATCGCACAAAGTGCCAGGCCCTCTTTCGCATGGCAGATGCCATGTGAAAAGGGCCATAGTTGCCATAACTTGGAGCTGATTTGAAAGGCATATGATAACAAGAAATATCAAAGAAGCCTTTCGTTCTTCAGCATTTTCTTCTCTTATTTTAATATGTACCACCTAAAAATTCAGAAGGAGTTGCTGCTGAAAGTACAATAATAGCTACTTAATTAAGCCTTTGAGATAGTTGTTGGAGCTTTGGGTTCATGTCAGTAACTCACAAGATAACCTCCTATTGAGATTACAGGATACAACTATAAACAATCTAAAAAGAGGACCCAAGGCCTTCAGATATCTTCAGACATCTTCCTGTGTCCTTTTTGACTGCCACCCAGTTAGTGTTAAGTACTTATTATAATGGAGCTTCACTGTAGCAGCCAATAAAGATAAAAAATAATAGGGGCGTATCCAGTCTGACATGAAAATGATCATCTGAGAGGCATGTGTTGCTTAAACGCATCTTTTGATGTGTTCTTTTTTTCCTGGATTTGTGAGATAAGCTGACAGCCTCAATTACCTTTCTCACAGATCATTGGCAAAGCTTTTGTGAGATAAATACAGACAAACACAAGATTCAAGAGAAACTTTACTATTATGAGATAATTTTAGTAGCAGAGGTGGGGAATTGGTAGAGCAAAGGGTGGCATAAATCTTTCAACAGAGCCAATTTTTGTAAAGAGGGTGTCATCATGAGGGATTTCCCTCTACTTCCCCCCCCCATATTATCACTTGGGAGTCTGCTTCTTCATAGGCAGGAATATAAGCCCAGAAAACAATTAAATTCTGTAGCCATTTGTTATTGTAATCTTAAACTTCAAACTCCATTTTCCCACTAATTACAACAGCAACAGCAACAATACATTGTAGATGAAAGGAAACAGCTATACATTCCTTTAAACTGCGGTTATTTTATTTTATTTCATTTAATGTAAACTCAAAGTTATTCTTCCAATGACTTTATGTTCATCGAATTTGTGGTTTTTAGTGCTGGAGAGTTTTAAGTTTTGCATCAACCTCACTGGTGGGTTACTTCAGCAGGGGTGAAAATATGACTTCCTGTTATTGCCTATTTTATTCTGCTCTCTGTGTGTGACTCTGTTAAGATACCAATTAGGGCCACATGCCATTGCTATTCCAATATTCATCTACATTTATTGAAGCCTGTTGGGTCATTGTTAATCACTACAGTTTCCTATGAAAGGAAGTAAAAGAACTGGTATGCAGAAGCAGCTTGTGGATATGCTCAGTAAATGTGTATAGAACAGGAACTGTGATCACCACAAGTATCCCTATTTCCAATCTCTGTATAATATGCTAGATTTCTTAACAAAACTGGTGTCTTTACAAGAATTTTGAGCACAGGTTCTTTAGGCGTGATTAAAGAGTATCTTTTGGAGTGTTCATCATGGAGTGAACAGCTCATATGGAAACAATTTGCTTCTGAATGTATCAACCAGACTGGCCCTATTCAGTCATTATTTTAAAAAGTGTTAATTCAACAGAGAAGTAGGGAAACTGTGATGAAAATATTATTTTCTGCTCTTGAAATAACCTGGGACAGAAATTTTGCTATAAAAACAGGATTTCCAACTGTACGGATTGTCTCTGTGTGTAAGAGAGGGTGACATCTTTAGTCTCATCACTTTCCACAGTTGTAAAATGGAGCCTTTTAGACCTAATTCCAATGGCTACTCCTCAATACAATAGATCAATCAGATTACCATTCAGCAACCAGTTCAATGGATCTACTCTGGCTGGGGCTAGTAATTGATTATCCATTATGTGACCTCATGCCTGCATTCCAAAATATTCTAGCCTTAGGTTATTATTCCACTTGTGTAAAGCATCACCCACTTTACAGAGCAGCGGCACTAGCATTTTAAATTGTAGCTGGCCTTCTTCTTCTTCTTCTTCTTCTTCTTCTTCTTCTTCTTCTTCTGCTTCTGCTTCTGCTTCTGCTTCTGCTTCTGCTTCTGCTTCTGCTTCTTCTGCTTCTGCTTCTGCCTCTGCTTCTGCTTCTGCTTCTGCTTTTTATTCTTATTTTCTGCCTTTTTACAAGTATCATACTCAAGGTGGCTTATAACAGTTAAAAGAAACATAGCTAAAGAAAATATAATAAATGCAAAAGTTAACTGTTACAATAAACTACCCATAAAATTAAAACAGCTAAAAGCATAGCTATTAAAAACAATTAAACAAAACAAAATGTGGGTACAGCACGGTTCTTCAGGGCCATATCTCCTCAAGCTTTCAGTGAGAGAACCAGTGTGCTATAGTGGTTTGAGTATTGGACGACAACCCTGGACACCAGGGTTCAATTCCCTGCTTAGCCATGGAAACCCACTCAGTGTCCTTGGGTGTGTCATACACTCTTAGCCCCAGAAACCCCCATGTTTAGGGTCACCATAAGTCAGAAGTGACTTGAAGGTGTTACTGACCCACACACCCTCCAGGTTTGATATGGTTTAATTGGTGAAATATAATTTGATACATTAATTGGCATTGGTATAAAATGGAACCTGAGATGACTGGAAGCTCAAGCTGGGAAGAGGAAGAGGAAAATTACTGAACAGGTGTGATTGCAAAGCAGATCCCTCCTAGGCATAGCAAAGGTCATTGTCAGGCAGATTATCAAGCAACTCCAGAGATGATAGGCTTCAGTTGAAGTTGTAACATCTCTGATTCCTGACAATAGCAATAAGAAGTTCCCACTAAAACATGGATTGTTTCACCCCTGCTCCCTTGCATCTGGGCATTTCCCTGCATTGTTTCCTTTACCTGTTTGCAATTACAGAGCTATGATTATAATACCATTAACTCTTCGTCACTTAGTACTAAGACCATTAACTCCATCTGGATCCCACTGTCAATATGGCAACCTCCATTGTTTGCTCAGTCAGAAAGCCATTCACATCCATGCCCTCCTAGAAGATTTTGGGTATAAAACCCCTCTATTTTAAGCAGTTTGATGCAGTATCTCACTTTCTGAATACCACACTGACCAAGCACTGTCTTTATGCAGAAGTCTAAGCCACATCGCAGCTTTCTTCACTGCTGTCCAGATTGTTAATTATTGCCCATTCCCTAAAACTCCTTTATCCATAACTTTCCTCCTTTTATCTTTCAGTTAGCTCTTGTGTGAATGTGTGAGTGTTTGGAACTTTCATGAGTGAACTTTCAATAAAACACATTTTAGTTCATTTTGGAATCTCTAGCTGGTTCTTTCCTGCAAGACCCCACAAACATTGGTGGAAAAAATCTTATTAGGTTACCCCCCTCTCATAGGCCTCCCAATTTGAGCTAATTTATTCCCCATTGTCACATGGAGGTACTAGCATCACAGATGGACCTCTGATTCACCCACATTTTGTAGTAATAAAGGCACACAGCAACAACAACCTCAAAAGTCTGATTTTTTTTAAAAAAAAGTCTCAACCTGTTTTCAGAAACATAGCAAGGAAGGTTTCTGAAGGTTAGATTGGCAGAGTTGCAGTGCCTATGCTCCCAACAGCTGCACTTGTGAGGGTGGTGAGACAGAGAGAAAGCCTTCCACAGAATATCTCACAGCATGGCAGACTGATATGGAAGATTGCAGTCCTTCAGATAACCTGAACTGAGCTGTATAAGGCTTATAGGTCATAATCAGTACTTTGAATTGTGCCTGGAAATGAAGCAACAGCTTGCAAGGAAGGAGTTATGGGTTCACTGTAGCCAATTCCAGTTAACAGTCTAGCTGCAGGTCTTTAGATCAACTAAAGCTTATGTACACTCTTCAAAGGCACCCCTATGTAGACCATGTTACAGTAATCCAAACAGGGTGTAACTTAGGTATATGTCATTCTGGCCAAATCAGATATCCCAGAAAATGATCACAGCTTGCACACAGGCTCAAACTGTGTAAAGGAAATAATACCATTGCTGAGACCTGAGTTTGCAGGCTTAGAAATGAATACAGGAGTGCTTCCAAGTTATGAACTCGTACATACAAGAGGAATGTAAACCCATCCAGCATAGACTGAATACCTGTTCACTCATCTACCTTTCAACTGACCAGGAACACTTTTGCCTGGCCTAGATTAATCTTCAGTTTGTTTGTCCCCATCCAGTCAATTACTGATGACAGAGACTGGTTTACAATCAAGACAACCTTCTTGGATTGAGGAAAAAAGGAAGAGTAGAGCTGAGTCTCATCTGGCTATTGATAGCACCTGACCCTAAAATTCAAGACAACATCTCTCAGTAGATACATGTATATGTTAAATAGCATGGAGGGCAAAACAGGACCCTGAGGGACCCCACAGGACAACAGCCAAGAGGTCAAAGAGAAGTTCCCCAGCACAGCTTTTTGGTTCAGTCCTTCAGGAAAGAATGGAGTTACTTGAAAAACAGTACCTCACAGTCCCATCCCAGCTAGGCAGCTCAGAAAGACACCATGGTTGATGGTATCAAAAGCCACCAAGAGATACAGCAAACTTATAGGGACATACTCCCTCTGTTCAGTTACCCATGCAGGTCATCCATGAAGTTGACCAAAGCTGTCTCTATCCCACAGCCAGGCCTGAAACTAGATTGAAATGGATCTTGATAATCCATCTCATGCAGGTATCCCTGGAGCTGGGAGGCCAACACATGCACTAGTACCTTGCCCAGAAATGGAAAGGAGCTGATAATTGTCCAATACAGTAGGATCAAAAGAGAGTTTTTCAGCAATAGCTTTACACCTTCCTCTTTTAAGCATAGGCCATTTCCACACTACACTGTTATAGTGCTATTATTCCACTTTCAACCATCCTATGGAATCCTAGGGTTTGCAGTTTAGGGAGGGACATATAAAATTCTCAGCCAGAGAGCTCTTTGGCCTCAGTAAACTACAAACCTCAGGATTCCACAGGATGTTGAAAGTGGAATAATAGCACTTTAACAGTGTAGTGTGATAATGGCCATAGTAGAACTCTGTCTTTTTTAAATGAGGCTTTGGCCACTCCATTTACCCACTCACTCAGTCAGGGCCCCTCTGGCTCTTCTGCTAAGCTAGAAAGGACAAAGATCTAATACACATGTGGTGACTCTCACCTCTCCAAGAATCCTGTCCACATCTTCCAGCTGTACAAATTGGGGAAAAAATCCAATAATACTGGACAATCAAGGAACAAATTTCCATATTCTGGATCTGTATTAATTTTATACTCCCAAGTCAGAATAGATCTGAGTAATTTTATTCTGATCAAGTTGTTCACAGTAGGTTATCAAGTGATCTAGATTTTCCCCTTGTGGGTCTGTGTGTGAAAGATGCTTCACCACATGAAACAGCTCTGCTGATCAGCTTTTTGCAGACTCTATGGGGGCAGGGAAAAATGTTTTGCTGCTTACATTGTCCTATTGTTTTCTGTGATAAACATAGCTACAATTGCTTGCATTGATTTTATTTGGTTCATACCTCATTCTACAGAAATATTCCTGTGCTATAATTCCTTATCCACTAACCTGGAAGTAAACCCAGTGGGATATGAAAAGGGCTGTGTTGTGGGTTGGTCTGTAAGCACTCGTGTCCATGTGCATGAAAAATCAGCAGGCAGACATTAGAAGCCTGACACTGGCCCTTTTTGCATGTTACCCTTTCGCGCCGTGGGGGAGGGCGTCTCGCGCAAGAAACCTCATCCAAAACGCTGCTGCTTCCCCGCTCCTTCGTACCACAGGTCACTTCCTGTTAGCGCAATCGTCACCCTAGCGCCCCACCTCTTCGTTCTGCAGTGCAATCTGGGAGTTGTAGGCTGCGCTGGGGGAAGGTAGCGCGACCGTCCCTGCTCGCCAAAGCACTGCACACAGGTAAGTGCGCGAGGGTGCCGCGAGCATTGCACAAGCGCGGGGCATTTTCAACTTAAAGCTGAAAATTAAAACATGTGTGCACCCCTTGCTTTAGCCTTGTGAGCATCGCACAAGGGGGAGTGTCAGGAACAGATTCACGCTCACACGTATTCAATAAACTTGATAGAAGATTTATTGTAACATAGCAAGAGATGCTGTCTTACAGACGTCAAAGCTCGAGAGTGGGATCTGGTTCCCACACTCTACACTTAAAAGGACAGTTTCCCCTGAGATAGTTGTAAAAGGACAAACGACCCCAATCACCATGACGACTATCTGTCCAACAGTTCCTTTGAAATTCCAGCCGGAAGGAATGTTCAACACCTAGGAATAACCTAACATTCTACTATCACCATTCCCACAGGCAGCTGTCATACAAAAGCAATAAAATGTGGGTGCACCCCGACAGGGAGTGTGTCATACGGAGTAACGCTTCCACTCACGCGACGCTCAAGGGGTGCTCGCGCAAGAAAAAAAGGATGCGAAAAGGGTCACTGAGAAAGTAATGGTTGCTGGGCCATACATGTCTTCAACAAATCTACTTGTCGGATGCAGCTGCTTTTTCAAATGCCATACTTTCAGAGGATTAGGTTAACATTCTAATGAAGCTAGTATTTCTTTGTTCTGCAGTTAACTTTACACATAACAAAACCCGGAAAGGCAAAGGCCCTTTTCGCATGGCATTTGCCATGCGAAGGGCGCCTGGAGTGTCGCACGATTGTGAGGAGCAATCTGTATGACACACTCACAGTCACGTGACACTCCAGGGTAGGGCAGGCACCGCTTGTGCACTTCTTCATTTTTGGTTTTCAGTCGAAAATGGTAAACAATCGCTCATTGTTCCAGGGCCCCGTGCACACTTGCTGTGCATGCAGAGCCTCTGGAGCCATGGTGGTCATGATTCCTGCCCCAGCACACCCTGGGAAACTCCCAGATTGTGCTGTAGAAGGAAGAGGCAGGGCTCTTGTGCTACCTGCTCAGGAGCAGGCAGCTCATGTGGAGCTGAAGCAGCGGGGACACTACAGCCTCTTGCTGGAGGCTGCTCGTGTGATCCCCACACCCCAGCGCTGAAAAAAGGTAAGGTGCAGAAAGGGCCAAAGTCTTCTATTTTCTGGTTGATGAGATTATTATAGCTGTTTCCAGAATATTCTGGGACAGATCCCAGGAAAACATTGGATGTAAGAAAAGAATTAATGCTAGGCTAATAATGCAGAAAATCTGTTAGTTTCTTATCTGTTGCATTTCTCAGAATCTCTCCAGCGTCTATATGAGCACAATGTAACATTTTGGCCATTTCTGCACGACATGTTATAGTGCTATCATTCCACTCTCAACATCCTGTGGAATTCTGGGTTGTGTTGCTTACTGAGGCCAAAGAGTTCTCTGGCTGAGAATTCCAAATGCCCCTCCCTAAGCTGCAAGCCCCAGGATTCCATAGGCTGTTGAAAGTGGAATAATAGCACTATAACAGTGTAGTACAGAAGTGGTCTTAGTTTAAAATGCACATAAACTCTTGTAAATTTTTTCATTGAGGAGTGCGGGGGCGGGATTAAATCCAGGTAAACAAATGCTAACATCCAAGTTGTATTGCTGAAATTTCAAACAACAAAGCAAACATTTATTGAAAGAAAACAGAGTTTAACATAATATTAGTTATAAAACATCTTTGTATTTACTACATGTTCCAGAAAATGGCAAGGTAATTTTGGCATAACCTCTTACCAGGTGCTCCTTTTTAATTCCCATTTATATTTTACATATTAATATATAGTAACATGAGCTGCTCCTAGGAATCTGTTAGTAGGTTTACAAATAATCATTCATTTTTCCTCCCATGTCTGCCTCCTGTTTCAGTGATAGATAGACATGCCATTACCTTTCTAAAATGTATTCATGATTTTTAACTGCAAAGGTCATTGGTTTTCTCCTCTCCTGATTTAAAGTAGTTGCAGTTTTGAGCAGCAGCAGATTCACCTTCACCAAAACGTTAATATTCTGGAAAACTCTTCCTACAGTTTTCTAATAAAATTCAAAGTAACTTGCATCACTTGAATAATTCGTTTAGTTTTACCTTTTTATTTCTGCTAAGGGTGGAAAAATAAATCTGTTGGATTGTGTCCTACTTTTTGACCACAAGTGTGTAAATAGGGTCTAAGAGTTCCCTGGAGCAAACAAACAGAGCAGGAGAACAATCAGTCCCGAGATGGGATAGAAAGAATATTTATAATTATTCATTCCAAGGTTAAAAAAGTAAAAATAATAATAAAAGAGTTTCCCAGTGTTTGAGAAACAAAGTTAGGAAAATTAAGAAACCATCGCAAATTTGGTGCAATTTTATCCTAGCATTTGAATATCCCAATATGTTGTGGAAGAAGAAAAACACTTTTTTGTGCACGCACACACACACACACACACATGCGTGCGCACACCATTTTTCGGTACAGAAAATGGATTTCCTACCAGGAAACAGTGTTCCTTATGCAGGAAATCTGTTCTCTGTGCAGAAAACAGATTTTGTTTCGGTGCAAATTCCCTCTTCAGTATTTTTCTCCATAGAATAATTCCTCTGCAGTACTATGAAACATTTGAATATGAAGAGAATACCTCAGAAAAATATATGTTTTTTCCCACAATAGAGAGGAAAACTACTACAATTAGAGGACAAATAGTCAAGAATTTACACCCCTCATGCACAGAGTGAATGTTGCACACTCTGGACTGGTAGTGTAGTGGAGTCTCCTTCCTTGGAGGTTTTTAAGCAGAGGCTTGATGGTCATCTGTTGGGAGTGCTTTGAGGGTGTTCCTGCATGGCAGGGGGTTGGACTGGATGGCCCCTGTGGTCTCTTCCAACTCTACATTTCTATGATTCTATGATTCTATGAAGGAGCTGTGAATTGGTTAGAGGTTGGAAACCAGGGCCCTTACCAGATGACATTGTCATCCCATCAGAGCAATGTGTTGCTCCCAGTCCAGGATGTGTGCCATCACATGATCTCATGGCTTACTTGCTGCTGTTGCATTCCTATCTGTGAGAAACACACCCTTTTTCACTACCCCCCCAAAATCCAGTAATTACCTCCTTTCCCACAACAATCCTGTCAACTGCCCATGTGTGGTAAGGACCAAACCATTCAATAGCACTTCCTTCCTCAGCACTACGCAGGAACTAACTAAACATGGGCCATGGGGCAGGGAAGAGGTGGAAAAAGGGATCCACCATTGATGCTGTACTGAAGAAGAGTTGTCTGATGCTACCCATCTGTGGCAGCCAATCGAGTGCAGCAGAGAGCGTTCAGGTCCTGATCCCATCCTGCCAATGGCAATGCTGAGATCCCACTCGGATGATGCACACTATTGGGGCACAGTGCAGTTAAGGGCCCAGGTTTCCTTTTGGAGAGAAGAGGGTCAGTCTGAGTTATGGAGATATAATTCTTAAATACAGAGTGGCTTTTGTGAATTAGGATTGGTAAATCACAGATTTGACAAGTTCTCTAGATGACCTTCACCTCATTTCTTCCTCCCTCCCTCCCTCCCTCCCTCCCTCCCTGTCTCTTCTGGAGTAAAATAGGCAGAGGAAGAAAGTACAGGGGAGAAGTTGGGCTTAAGCCTGAGTGCAAATAGGAGCAGGCATGGGATGGGAAACAGAGTCACACAACAGTGTTGGTGTTAGAAGTAGCAGGCAGAAGTAGCATTGTCAATACATGATCAGATAAGCAGAGCAGTGACTTACATCAAGAAAGGATCAGCAAGTGAAGGAGAAGTCTAGCTGTGGGAAAAATACGTGCACAAACATGAGAGAAGATAACACTGGTAGGTCATAAGAAACATAATGAAAATAAAAATGACGGATTTTCACATCTTAATTTCTACTAACGGTTTTTCAATTTGGTATTCCTGGCTGTGTGCCACATGGCAGCCTATGTTGGCCTTACAGCTGTTATGGGGTCAACTAACCTAACTGAGATCCTTTTATTGTTTTATTAATTAGAACTTAGCACAGGGGATTGGGCTGGGGCAAGAGAAGTCTTTTATATACCTGCAACTGCAGGGATTTTTTTCTGAAGTGAATGGTCCATAAGGCACTGTACATGTCAAACACTAAGAATTTATAGGCATAAGATAAGTTTAAAGGGCTCAGATTTTGAGCTTCTGCCTTTTAATGATGTTGTACCTCTTGTCCTTTTCTTTTCCCCTTGCATCCCGAATAAGAATCAGTTTGCCCTTTCTCGTAAGTGCAAATAGCATTCAATATTTTGTCCATTACAGGTCATTCGAACCAATCTATCCTTCATCCACGTAGGTCATTGGCACACTCTTGTTCCATGGTGAAACTGAAGTGCTTTATGAGAGAAATGACCCACACAATCTGCAGGTGCTTGTTGCTTTAGGCTTTCATGAACCCTGAAGGTTCATCTTTCAAAATGTGAAATGAGAGCAATGTGGTACCTACTCTGTATAGCTGGAAACTTATTGAGGAAACCCTTATTCTTCTATTGCACTTGCGGTCAGAGACCCTATTACTCTCATATAGTGGCAGAAAATCATTGAAACAAAACTCTTCATTGCCCTGCAATGATAAAGAAAAGTGCAATTCATCCCTGAGCAGTGTATCAATTGTCACAGTGCAGTGACAGTATATGAAACGCTCGCCTGCTGAGCCCTGAGTCATCAGTCTGAACTTTTGCCATCCTCTTACCATAGGCACTTTCCTACTGTTCAGTCATTTGCTGTCTCTGTGAGAAACAAGAATCTTAGCTAGGTGGGAGTCTGAATAGAAGAAAAGCACACAAAACAAACACGGAGAAAAAAGCAACAAACATGTATGGACAAGGCAGAAGTCAGTGGAAATAAAAGTGACACACACAACATTTAGATTCCTCTTCCTTGTTTCATTTCAAGGAGTAGTTTGAGAGACTTCTTCACTTTCTCCTGCGCAGTCTTAAGAGGAAATTTTTTCCAGACATAAATTCAGGGAGGTCTGAGCTGCTAGAAGTACAAGCTCCAAGGTTTCCCTATCAGAATAATTGGTGGTTATCAGAATAAGGTTGAACACACGGAACAAATTTGTGTTAAATCACACCAATTGTCCATCTAGCTCAGTATTTCTTACATTGGTGGTTCTTTTATCTCAGACCCATTCAGCTAGGAATGATATTTCAGCAGAGTTTTATAGGAACCTGAGGCATTGTACATGAATCAAAAGAATGAAACCTTATTATTCACAAATATATTTCTAATGGTGTATTGTATGGATTTAAAATAATTCATTTATTAAGTCTCACATTTGTCTGCTAAACCAGGGGTGACCAAAATCTGATCTTCAAGACATCAATAGGCTTAATCTCTCATCAGATCAAGACAGCATAGCCAAGGGTGAGGAATTCTTAGAACTACTGGTCAACAAGATTGCTGGATTATTGTAGTGTGCTTTATGTGGGATTGCCTTTGAAAAGTGCTCAAATGCTTTAGATGGACCAGCAAGCTGCAGCCAGATTGCTAACTGGGTCTGACTACAGAGAGTGTACAACCACCTAAATTTCATCTGAGACGCAGACAGACCTTGTAAAATTGTGCCTCCCACCACAGCAAAATGGATACCACAGAGCTTTGAATGTACCTCTTTTGTATTCTAGTTTTGACACCCTCAGTTCATATATCAGTTTTTCCAATAATGAAGTTGACCATATCCTGTGAAGCCAGCTATACATGCTGAGACCATTTTAATGTTTTCTAACATCTAACAGTTTTGAGGCATGTGACCAATCAACAACTGGAAGGCCAAATCTTTGTTGAAACAGTGTTTCTGTCTTCACAAAAAAGAAATAGTAACAGTTAATTACAGTATTTACTGACATACTTATCATACATACAATCTCGTTATGAACTTGCTTCCAGAATCAGGATACTACTGGAAGTCACAACCAAAGTAGAGACTTTACCTCACAGCAGCCTCTTCATCTCCCTAAAGAGTGATGGATGGATGACTTGGATCAGTGATGGATAACTTCTAAAATACATTTCTTCATACGTTTAGAGAGGGTGTGTAAACACACACACACACACACACATATATATATATATGTCTCCTTTTCTGTCTCAGACCCCAGCATCTTGTCAAAGGCTTCCCTCTACCCACTGATTTTATAGGACTGAGACTTGATTATTGTTAGCAATATTATGGGTGAGACATAAAATGATGCAAATATTGTTAGATATCTCAGGGTCCACTCTTGAACCACAACTTTGTACAAAAGTCAAGATTTAAACACATGAGATTCTTGCTCCCCAACTATCATAATTTTTTGGTCTAATCAGTGTTTCTCGTCAACTATGATGTAGCTTGTCCAATTAGCAATTGATTTTATTCTAGAATATTTTAAATTGTTTTCGAATTTCACTCTCTTATGGCTTGATCAAGCAGTGTAAGATCCATGTGTTTCCAAGTTTGCTTCCTTGCCATGGTTTTCCATTATCCACATAATAGAGTCTGCTTTAAAACACTCAGATACTATATCAACATTAATTTTATCCTGACATACTGACTTACATGTTATCATCTTACAACCTAAATGAACTTTATTTTCAATCCTAGCTATGAGTTAAAATAACACTAAAATATTATGACACTTATAATACATACAGATGGATAGGTAGATATATTTTCTGCTTATTGTCATTAAATTCATGACATATCAGAATAAATGTGCCTTATTTGTAAACTCCCAAATACTCATCAAGATTGTAACAGAGTAAGAGCATATAATTATAGCTGAAATGGACAGTGTACTTTAAATTAGTGTATCAAATTCACCTTTCATTTTCTTTTATTCTTATTTAAATTCTAACCATAAATAGCTATAGATTCATTGCGGCCTTATTAATAATGAAACATATGAATTGAATAATATGCTTAGAATGTGTTTTACTGTCAACTGAAGCTGACATTTTGTTACACTTTAGCAGTGTCTAGTTGCCAGTGAATCTGAAATATTTGAAACATTGCAAACAAATCTGGTGTTCATAGTACAGCTGCTACAACAGTTCCAGAAGAAGGAACACATTTTCAGCTTGTAGAAAACTGACATATGACACATGTCAGAACATTAGCAAAAGTTTTTTTCAGTACACCCACCCTGTAATGGACTAAATTAAAGTTGTTAGAGAGAGAGTTTGCGTGAGAGATTGGGATTATTCCTCATTTTTAATCCCTGAGGGAAGAGGCTTTCTTAACAGAAAATGCATTTTCAAAGTTTGTTTCCAAAATGTTCAGTTTCTCTAGTATTCTTCCAACCAATACCATGAAAGGATTGGGCAGTTCTAGAAGGCCCAAAAGACAACTTTATACCTTTGCCCCTTTGTGATCTGCACAGAGTGCCAAGAATACCCCATCCTAACATTAGAAGGCCATTTCTAGTTTTGAGAAAATGGGGAGGAGAAGCCCTATGATCTATTCAAAGAGTGAATGACTACTCCTAGAGGCTTCCACAAGAGATGCCTGGATTCCTTCCCTTCCCCCTTCTTTTGGCAGAAAGAGGGAGATATTCCAATATAACATTTCTAAGCTCTATAAAGCACAAGACCAGGGATGGTGGGAAGGGAACCCCTCAGTTTCTTATTAGGAACACTGTGGCTGGAATCCTGCTGGGATGCAAAGAGAAAAAGTAATAAAATTGGGGTGGTTGAAGAGCATGGGACATATGCAGGTGTTAAGTGTCCCTCATGCCTATGTATGTCCTTTTGAGGGGCACTGTGGGGGTTGTTATTCCCTTCCTACTTCCACAGCACCCAACCCCCACTTACCTACTGAAGAGACTCTTAAGCTCCACACATTGCTATCCCCTGTTTCTTGGTAGGGTTACAGAAGCATCTCCCTGTAGCCAGATGAAAAATGGTCACATCAACACTGATATCTACCAGGGTCTCTGGAGATCTCAGTGCTGCTATAATCATTTCATGTCTGTCTATAAGGACATAGCCAGATGTTTCTGTGTTCCTGCCCACTTTCCTTATAGCACAGAATGACTATGCAGGGGGCTTCAGAGGTTTTCCAGTACATCAGGGATGGTGATACATGGCTCAGCCAGTAAGGGTCCTCATGTGGACCTACTGCTCTATACTGAGCCATACAGGAAAGAAAGCAGAGGTAGTTTGGAAATAGTCCTTGTTCCTTATTGGTGATTTTGCTTGTTTGTCACAGCCTATTGTTGCTCAGTTGCTGCCATTGCATGTTTTTATGTGTGTATATATATATAAAATCAGCTTCATTGTTTGTTAGATGTGAAATTCTGGGATGAGCTGCTGAGTTCAGGTATTATTCATTAATTTTAAAGGTTAAAAAACAGTCTCATTCATGTGTTAAACTTGTGTAACCAGCTAGTTGCATTAGCTGTTAATCTCCATCAGCTTGATCTCCAGGACCTCCTTGCATAAACAGTCCCCCAGGTGGTGCAACAAACCACAAAACTCCCAGAATGACATATTGGCACACCTTCCCTTCTCAGTGTCTAGCTTCCTCAGCTCTCTTTGCAATACTTCTGTTATACTGGGAAAATGCTACATTACACCCATTCTCAAAAGGATCTTGGCCTACATTTTAATATAATATATAACATATAATATAATCAAATATGACATGGAAATATTTAAACAGAAGCTGCATGGCCATCTATTGGGAATACTTTGATGGCATATTCCTGCATGGCAGGGGGTTATACTCAATGGTCCTTGTGGTCTCTTCCAACTCTATGATTCTATTCTAATATTCTAATATTAATGTCTAAGAAATGTTAGTTTAAATTTTAAATGAAAAATGGTTAGCAAGCCTTGATCACCAACATATTTAGAAAAGAGTCCTATTGAGTCAAACCATCAATGCAATGCAATAGACCATAGTCTTAGCAATTAGCTACTCATGTATCCAAGATCTTGTTCCATATGCAAAAGTCATGTCTTCCAAATGGCAACTACCAAGAGAACAACAGTAAACCACAGAAAAGCCTCGTTACTCTGCTGGTGGGTCTTACTGCTCCATAGGTCTTTAACAGGATTTTTTACCCACTGAGTTTCAAAATATGCCTTTGATGTAGACTGCTTATTGAACTGATGGATTTCATTTTGGAATTATTCCCCCAGGCAAGCTTGCCCATGTTTTGGGATCCTCTGTGGAGAACCTTATCTCTGTTCCACCACCCTTGCACACACTTCTGTTGGGAACACAAGAGAGGGCCTTCTTGGTGGCTACTCCCAGACTTTTGAACTCCCTTCTAAGAGATGTTAAACTGGCATCTTCTTTGTTATCTTTCTGCAGTCAGATTAAGATGATGATGATGATGATGATGATGGTGATGATGATGATGACGACTACTACTACTACTATTAATACTACTATTTGGCAGGCATTTGATGACTGACTGCTCAAAGGGACTGGGTCTTTAGAATTGTACTTGTACTGTTGCTCTGTGTTTTGTTTATTTGTTGTATTCTACATATATTTTTTAACTACTTTTAATTTTACAGGTAGTTTAATGATTCTTATTTTACTTTTGTTTTTAATATATATTTTTAGCTATTTTTCTTTTGACTTTTGTAAGCTGCCTTGAGTCCCATACTGAGAAAAAGTTATCTTTTTCTTTATCTTCATCTTTATTTTAGCCTTCAGTCTTTTGTTACCTAAGTGCCATTGAACTGTGTGAGAATTACTTTTCAGCAGATATGTTTGTGCAGTTAGTTGTTAATTTCCTGCTGATGTATTTGAGTAAAACAACAACAACAACAATAGAATAACATGGTGAAAGATAACACCAGAACTAGACTTTTGCCCATATTGTCCTGCGTTCTAATTCACTTCTTTGGCACTTCTCTCTCTCTCTCTCTCTCTCTCTCTTGTTGCCACAGTATGTGGTACCTGCTTCATAAGAGGGAAAAAACATTATTTTTGCATCTCTGATTGAACATCTCTGATTACTGTTGGAACCCAGAAACGAATTCACAAAATCTATCATCCCCATAGCAGGGGACATCGGGACATCTGTTTTATCTGTAAAAAACTCTTTCAGTCCTTTTGGCTGAAATTAAGGCCCTTTTTGCACAACAGTCCTGTTGCAAAATGGCCTCGGGAGCATCGCGTGATTGCGAGGACCATTCCACATGACATCCTCACAATCGCATGATGCTCTTGAGGCTATTTGGGGGCGATGACATATTATATCATTTTTGGTTCATTGCCAAAAATGATGCACGATCATGCGTCCCTCCCGTGCCCCACACCCACTTACCTTGTCTGTGGAGGCTCTGGACGCACAGCGATCATGCTTCCTTCACCAGCACAGCTTGGGAAAGTACCCAGCTGCACTGCAGAAGGAAGGGGGAGTGCTCACACTTCCTTCCAGCCAGCACGGAGCTGGTGTGGAGGGGAAGTGGAGGGGATGCGAGTGCCTCCCAGACAAGGCTTTTCGCGTGATCCCCGTGCAACACCAGTGGCACCAGGTAAGGTGCAAAAAGGGCCTAAGTCAAGGATATGGTTAGGTGCAAGAAGGAATTGTAAGTTTGTGCTGCTGCAAATTTTGCAAAAGTTTGTGTTTGATATCCCATCCCTTTCCAACAACTTTCCAACAAATGTGAATGGATCTTTCCTGGTACAAACTTCAAAGGGGAAAAAGAAATCAGTCCATGCTAAGTTTGTTGTATTTGGTTTTGTTGCCGCTGCTGCTGCTGATGTTGCTATATGCCTTCAAATCAAATCAACTGACCCTATCACAGGGTTTTCTTGGCAGGATTTCTTCATAACAGATTTGTCATTACAATTCCCTACAGCTGAGAAAATATGACTTGTCTGAGATCATAGAGTGGCTTTCCACGGCTGTGCAGGGATTTGAACCTGACATCCTAGTCCCACATTCAAGCAGCTGCAACACATTGGCTCTCTGATACTAAGTACTTGATTTCTTTCTACATCAAGACAATGTATGCTCCATGTTTTTCATAACACTTGAAGAGTATCCATTGAAGGGGGCATACATGTTACTGGCGATGCTATTAGTTCTTGTATAAATGAACAATGGTAAGGAATCTTCTGTAATATTTTCTTACTGTTCATGTCCACCTTTGTCAAAAAAAAGTGGTTAATGATAGACATCATTCATACAGGGCCTTTTCTGTGTCACTTGTCAATTTATGGTGATCCCATGAATTTCATAGGGTTTTTTAAAGCAAGGAATACTCAGACTTGGTTTGCTATTGCACTCTTTTGCAATATAACTGATAACATCTGGTATTCCTTGGCAGTGCCCCATGCAAGTACTAGCTAGTCCTTACCTTGTTTAGCTTCCAAGATCATATGGGATCTGGTACCTTGAGGGTACTTTGGCTGGCTTAGTGCTGAACAATTTAGTGCTTAGATGTTTTAATATATGTGTTAATTGTTGTGTAAACTAATCTAGTAATTAACAGATGGAAAAAGTGTAGAAGAAGATAACCAAAACAATTAAGGGGTTGAAGCAACTCCTTTATGCAGAAGATGGCATAGATTGTTGGAGCTGGATTGCTTCAGAAGCAAAGAGTGAAGATGACGAAGAGTAAAAAATTATTCAAGATGTGAAGAAAATGCACAAAGAGAAACATTTCACCTTCTCTCATACTACTTGGACCCAGGGCCAACTTTTAAAGTTGAATGGTTGGAGATTCATGAAAGATAATGAACAATTAAACTGTGGAATCTGCTACCACAAGAATTTGTGATTGCTGCCAATTTGAAGAGCTACAAAATAGATTTGGAGAAGTTAATGGATGATGGAGCTATTAGAGGCTACTACTAGTCATGATGGATATATATTCCCTCAAGTTCCAGAGTGTGCCTTTGTGTATCAGTAACTAGGATGAATAAGAGTGATGGTGCCATTGTACTCATGACCTCCTTCTGGGATTCTTATGAGCAACTGGATGACCAGTGTCCATATGAAAAAGACACTGGACTAGACATGCATTTGGTCTGATCCAGCATACCTCTTCTTATATTCTTAACAACTTAAGACAACAAGTCTGCTTTGTTTCAGCAGCTCAGTTTCTGCAAGCATCAAAGCATGATGATTTGCAAAATGCAAGGTGCACTGCAAGTTTGTATTTTCCAGGTTTCATATACCAACTAAAGTTGTCCTGTCTTCTACATGTCCTGCCTAAGAAAGGGCACAATTGAAAGTCTTTTAGCAGTACCACAGTGCATAGCTTGAAGACAAAAGATCAAACTTTTAGATCTCATGCAGTTTATGGGGGTTAAGACTCTGACATCATTAGATGAAAATTTTCATTTAAGCTTTGGTTCATGTTGGATCAATGAGAAGCAAGAAAGAGCCTTTAGAACCTGAGGCAGAGCCCACCCTTTCCACTTGCTTCTACTTCTAGATGCCTTTTCCTGAAGATCAGTCTCCTAAATTTTGATTCATAAACTTCAGGCTTGAACCTCATCTACTTCCTGTTGGGAAATGTGAATGATAGCAAGAGACCTCTCTAGTGGAGTTAATTAGCAAGGCAAAGCCAGCCTTATGCCTGCCTGCCTGCCCGCCCACAAACAGGGTCTATCAGAGAAAATAAATGACCTTATTGTTTTTTGTAAAACATGTACAAGTAGCTTTACATTAAAAAAAACCTTGCACATAGTTTAAGAGGGAAGAGGAGATGGCTGCAGGTGAGATTGATGCAAAAAGATGCATAGCGAAAGCAAACAAACAGGACATGAACAAGCATGAAGACTAGCAATTAGTGACTATAGGCATGCCAAAAAAAAAAAAAAATCCAACTCTAACCATTTCCTTTGTCTTTTGGCCCTTGTTTTCAGATAAGACTGTGTAGAACCAGGGGAGGGGGAGACATATCTTCAAACCTTCTCTGTACTTAGCCCATTAGATTGTTCCTTTCTATGCATGTGCATCTATTTCATTTACTAAGATTTTGTTGTGTAACCTAATGTTCTGCATTTTGAAGCACATCATCCTGCATGTATAAATTGTAGGCAGATTGGCTCTGTTCACAAAGAACAATGAACAAATTGGGGTGTTTGGTGAGGTCTGCTGCTACAGTACTTCTTGTATTTCCTCTACAGTTTTATAACATCTGAGCTTATAGGTCAAACATGTCTAATTTTTGATCAATGTTGCTGGTTTGGTCTCCATCCTGGAATCAGTGGGATATGAATCTGTGAACTCTTACAGCACCTCTAGAATCCACAATAAGCAGTCCACTCCTTCTAAACAATATCTGTACAACTGGAAATGTCTGGGATTTTTTGTTCTGATTAATTCAGTTTGCTTATAGATTTTGAAGGACTAATAAAAGAAAATGGAAAATATATGGAAACTCTTTTCAAGAGACTGCCTACTGGTTGTTTGTATGTCGCCAAAAAATATGCTATATTAATGATGTGCTCAGTGTCGACACTGAGGTACCCATGAATCATTCAGCCACAAAGGCAGAACTTTTAAAAATTAGATGTTGGAACATTATTTCAGTATGAAAGGCAACAAAGATTTAGGAAGACACTAAAGAGTAGACGGCATAAAAGTGAGACATTACCGAAAGCCATTCTCCTTTTTTAAAGCTGTGTGTATAAAACTACAGATGTCTTCCAATAATTCAGAGGAAGGGAGAAAATGGTTCTTGTATAGTAGAAATGAGCAAAAGACTGGTGTTTAAGATGTTGCTCGATGTGTTGGGAAATCAAGCTGAGACACAGTTCAGTTCTCAGTCTGAGAGAAAGAGGATACAAAATTCCCTGTTGGGCAGATCCTATGATCAAGCATATATCTTCTGTAGGGAAGTACATCTTCATGTTCTTTGTCCTCACAGACAAGAATGACTAATTCCTACAGAATCCTCACTGCTGCATGAGAAGACAAAGATTACTGTGCAGTTCCCAGTCAGTGTTCATGCTTCGGGAGATATTAATCCTTTCAGAAATGCATGGGTTTTATTATATACACAAATACATTTTCTGTGCCAAAAATATGCTTTCTATGCAGAAGTACACATGGTATTTTTGTGCATAAAACACTTTCTGTGCAGAAGTAGGTACAGTTTTTTCTTTATGGCATACACATTTCTACACAGAAAAAAACCCATACATTCTGCATAGACAAGGTGCAAAGAATCTCATAGCAACCTTGCAACTGCCTATATCCTTCCTGATAGGCTATGAAAGAATAGCAAACAAATATGACTTCCTTTTTAAATCTCCTGATAGTGAAAAATATTCCTTTGCTTACCCTAAACCTCAGACAGATAGAACTCGCCTTTTGCCAAGAGTTTCCCTGTTGTGGGCCAAACTAAAGAAGAAATCATTTCATCCAATCTCTCTTCTGCAATGGTTAACAAAGGCCATTTCCGCACTAGCCTGTTATAGTGCAATGATTCCACTTTCAACATCCTCTGGAATCCTGGGGTTTGCAGTTTCAGGAGGGGCCGGGCAGCCCCAGGATTCCAGAGGATGTTGAAAGTGGAATCATCACGCTATAACAGGCTAGTGAAGAAATGGCCAAAATTTACTTATAACCTGATGTATTAACAGGTTTTCCCCTACATTATCTTTTATTGTTTGCTTCTAGTGGTGGGAAGAGTCATATACTGTATGGCACAGATAAGTTCTACAAGATATTTGAGAGGGGAAAGCAAAGGGAATAGATGGCTTCTTACTGTTTTTAAGGCAGAAATCATGCAATTAGAACTGCCCAATAGTGCCATCCAAAAGCATATGAAAAAAATACATAACCAAACTGTAATCTGTGTCATCAGTTGAGTGTATACATGAATGTGGATGGGGGACTTTCACCACTGTCAGAGTATGTAATCTAGATCACATATACAACCAGATAATATACTAAAGACTGTGATCTACATCTCTATTTGAGTTGAGTATTTGGCTTTAAGTATATTAAAGTGACTAACAACAAAAGCTGATTCAGGTAATTTAACTATTGACTCATCTGTAGGTATCTTGAGAGATGGACTTTCATGAGTATCCTAAACCACGTGTTGGGAAATCAAGCTGAGACACAGGCCCTTTTCGCACCTTACCTTCGTCGCAGCAGTGGGGAGCGGCGCTTGCGCGAGCAGCCGTTTGCGCATGCCGCTCATGGCAGCCCTTCTGCCTCCCGCAGCTGTTTGCTGGTTGCGTGACCAAGGAAGGAAGGGAGGGAGGGAGGGAGGGAGGGAGGGAGGGAGGGAGGGCAGGCTATGAATTGCAACTTGGCACAGAAAGAAACTATGAATCCCAACAAGGAACTCCAACAAGGACACAGGTTCTTTTGAAGGTCACAAGCACATTCAGAGACTTAACTGGAAGTGCTAATCAGTCAGGAAACAAAGACACACCATGTTTTAAAAGCACAATACACTTCCACCATGCAGTGCCACTTAAAGACCATGGTGTCATGATTAGCAAAAAAAGAGAGACAGGATTTCTCATTAAGACAAGAAGTGTAGGGAGAGGCTTTCAGTAATACTAATCAGCTGGGAAACCAAGCACCAACCGCAAACAAGTTTCATTTTTTTTTTTTTTTTTGGCCACTACTGTGCCACTGAAATTCAGCAGGGATGCATCAAAAACATAAAAAAGCAGATGGGACATATGTAACCTGTTATGCCAATAAGTTATTTAATGCTGAACTGACCTGGTAACTAGGTTATCTGACCTAACTCTCAGGCTTAATTCCAACCTACTTCGTATTTACGTATAGATTAGAAACGTACTCTGCAAAACACATAGGGAGTAGATTATTCCAACTTCTCACATTTAATCAAACATTCCAATATCTGCATCTGTATGGAGACGTTCCCAGCAGAGTCCAGTAGTTGTTTGCCTCTGATACAGCCTGGCTTTAAAACAAAGGAATTTATCCCTGATCTCCAATGATATTAATAAACAATTACAAATGAACAGCAACACTGACAGCATTCAGGGAGATAAGACAAATGTTAAGTAAATTACACTGAGTAAATAAAAGGGCAGAATAAATACAGTGTTTCCCAGTTGACACTATCTTGACACACTCTATTTTTTTATACTGTGTTGTGGAGAAGAAAGGTGCAATTTACATGACTTGAGTATGAGTTGATGGGCTGCTAAAATATAGTATATTGTAAAACTGGTAGAACAACTAGCTGTGTTAACATGACAAATGGACATAATAATGCAGTCCAACCATTCCCGTTGTAAAGAACTGTGAACAGTTCACATTGGATGAATAATCTGGAATAAAACTCTAGGTGAACAAGTTTCCAAGACAGCATAGTGTAGTGATTTGTGTAGGACTCTCAGAGACCACAGTTCAAATCATCACTCAGCCATGGAAGTGGCATTGAACGAGTCACAGTTTTTCAGCCTAATAAGAAGGCAAGATTTATTCAGTGGAGGTTTACCACTGCCTATCTCTTAGGCTGAGACAGTAGGACCTTTTCAAAGTAACTCAGTGGGTTTTCAGAGCCAAGCAGGTATTTGAAGCTGAGTCTCCCAGAGTTAGTGTCTAACACCATGATACCGGGCTCTCCTCATTATCTAGACAATATAGCTGAGGAATAAATTTTCTTTTCCAGATTTTAAAAAAAGTTAATTATGTGTTGAGTTTAAATTACATCTTTTGGGGTCAGCATCACAAAGGAGCAACTGAGCTCATGAGAGACAATTGCCTGATTGAAAAGGCCAATTGGGGAAGAAGGTGAGAAGCTTTGAGATGCTTCCAAGAAGAGGATATAAAAGCCGCAATGAACATCAAAACTAGGCAAGAAGACAAAGAACAAAGAAACTGCAGAGCTCAGTTGCAGCTTGGACAAGGTGTCCACACTCCCAACTTGACATGACCATCTCAGAACACAGAACAGAATAGGAATGTTTAGCTAGTTGTGTTAGGGGCTTATGTTCTTTTGATCTTGACTGACTATGACTCAAGCTTTGTTTGTAATCTTGCAACAGTTTCTAACTAATGCTTGAAGAAAGGTGCCTTCATGTATACAATATCCTTTTGCAAATGTAGGTTGCATGCTTAGAATAAAAGCTTCTCTTTTTAATGATCTCCTCCTTTGTACACTGCCTTCTTCATTTTGTGTATGTGCACATGTGTATATGCACATTTTCATCTTCCACAGGAGTGTGGGAAGGAAAAGCCTCTGCAGTCTGAGGTGGAAGTTAACTTCCCCAGTAACCTCTAACTGAGTTACTGAGTCATGAGGATTAAATCAGTGGGGGGTGGCAGCTAGATGAACTTCAAGGGTCCCATCTCCTACTCAAGAGGAGGAGACAGGATCGTGTAAGATTCCTACAAACAATGAAGCCATGACTTCATCCTCACTCCAAAACCTATGTATAGCCCTATGAATTTATCAGAATGAATTTGCTCAAGATAGAACTAGCATTGAACAGCCCTGAGAAAAGCAAGAAAGAATAGGGATGTAATTCTTCATTAATTTTCTTCTTGAAAGAAACCACAAGTTTGTTGTTGTTGTTGTTGTTGTTCAGTTTTCTTCTCACAACAAGAATATCTTCAAAAATCAGTCTTCCAAAGCCATTTGCACTTTGGGAATTCTTATGTAGAAAATTCACACTTGGTTTTTTTGCATAGAAAACAGCTTTTTCTGCACAGAAAAAAATGCAGAAAAAATGTTTTCTACACATATTCACCATATGCAAATTTTATGCAGAATAAGTCTCAAATTGTAGGGTTTTTTTTCCTCTGCTTTTGCAGAGGAAACTTTCTGCAGTACAAATCCTGAATTGTAATGTTTGTCATCAGTCCAGGAGTTTTTCCATCAGGGTTCCTTGACACTTGAAAAACATGAGTTTTGAACATTTTTTAAAAAATATTATTTCCATTCCTGGGATGAATAGGAAAACTGTTATGGTCAGCCAAGGGCTCCTCTGTATTTCAGCCATTGTCTGGATAGAATAGCAGAGGTAAAAATAGCTTCAGGAATATATGCAGGCCAGGTGACAAAAGGCTTGGTGATATGATTCATGGTGTATTGACCTTTGAGCTTATTTGTTGGGATGAGAAAACATCCCTTGATCTGCTATGGACAACCACAAAGGGGATAACACCAAATGTAGGTTTTTCCTTTTAGTAGAAGCCACTTTAGGAAAAGAATGAATTCCACTCTTCTAATGTAAGAGGTAAACTGGACACCTTTTTTGTACTACCGAACTCACTAGCCCCAAAAGCTAGTCAGGAGACAAGTAGTACAAGCAGCCAATGGTGGGAGGAGTAGAAACAATAGTACAGGACATGCAGGAAGGACCCGGGGACTTAAGTGTCTCTACACTAATGCAAGGAGTATGGGAAACAAGCAGGAGGAACTTGAACTCCTAGTACAACAAAATAAATACGATTTGATAGGCATCACTGAGACCTGGTGGGATGAGTCTCATGATTGGAATATAGGAATAGAGGGGTATAGCCTATTTTGTAAAAACAGACCAAACAAGAAAGGAGGAGGAGTAACCTTGTATGTCAAGGATGTTTTCACCTGTGAAGAGATCCAGGACTTTAACCCAGAAAGCCAGGTCGAGAGCATTTGGGTAAGAATTAAGGCAGCGAGAAACAATAGGGATATTCTGGTGGGGCTTTACTACAGACCTCCAACCCAGGCTGAGGACTTGGATGACGCCTTCCTCAACCAAATGACTGCACATTCAAAGAGGAGAGATACAGTAATAATAGGAGATTTCAATTACCCGAATATATGCTGGTAGTCAAACTCTGCCAAGACAGCAAGGTCCAGCAAGTTTCTGGCTTGTCTTGCAGACAACTTCATGGTCCAGAAGGTGGAAGAGGCCACAAGGGGATCAAATATTCTAGATCTGATCTTGACCAACAGGGATGACCTTGTTAATGAGGTAGAAGTGGTTGGATCTTTAGGGGGGAGTGACCATGCCCTATTGGAATTTGGCATTCAGTGGGAAGGAGAAGATAAGGGTAGCCAGACACTCATCTTAGATTTTAAAAAAGCGGACTTCTGTAAACTTAGGGAGCTGCTGGCTGGAATTCTGTGGTCAGGAATAGTGAAAGGGAAAGGAGTTCAGGAGGCAAGGGAGTTCCTTAAAAAGGAGATACTGAAGGCACAGTCTAAAACTGTGCCAATAAGGAGGAAAAATGGAAGGCATCTGAAGAAACCAGAATGGTTGACTAAAGAACTCTCAGCTGAGCTAAGAGTTAAGAGAAACATGTATAGGAAATGGAAGAAGGGGGAAACCACCAAAGAAGAATTTAAGCAAGTAGCTAGGAGATGTAGGGAGGAAGTCAGAAAGGCTAAAGCACAGAACGAACTTAGGCTGGCCAGAGACATTAAAAACAATAAAAAGGGTTTTTTTAAAAAAATGTCCGCAGCAAAAGGAAAAAGAAGGAGACAGTAGGGTCGCTGCGCAGAGAAGATGGTGAATTACTCACAGGGGGAAGAGAAAAGGCAGAGCTACTGAACACCTTCTTTGCCTCAGTTTTTTCCCAGAAGGATACAAGCACTCAACCTGGTGGTTGGGGAGCAGGGGAAGAAGCAGGAGAAATGAGGCACATAATAGGTAGAGAGGTGGTACAGGAATACCTGGCCACACTGGATGAATTCAAGTCTCCAGGGCCAGATGAATTGCATCCTAGGATATTAAAAGAGCTGGCAGAGGTCATTTTGGAACCGCTTGCTATAATTTTTGAGAAATCTTGGAGGACAGGAGAAGTTCCAGCAGACTGGAAGAGAGCAAATGTTGTTCCCATCTTCAAGAAGGGAAAAAAAGAGGACCCAAATAATTATCGCCCAGTCAGCCTGACATCAGTACCCGGAAAGATCCTGGAGCAGATCATTAAGCAGTCAGTTTCTAATCATTTAGAGAGCAATGCGGTAATCACGAGAAGTCAACATGGATTTCTCAAAAATAAGTCATGCCAGACTAATCTTATCTCTTTTTATGATAGAGTTACTAGCTTGATAGATGAAGGGAATGCTGTGGATGTAGCATACCTCAATTTCAGTAAGGCCTTCGACAAAGTTCCCCATGACATTCTTGCAATGAAGCTAGTAAAATGTGGGCTGGACAGGGCTACTGTTAGTTGGATTTGTAATTGGTTGACCGACCGAACTCAAAGGGTGATCACGAATGGCTGCTTTTCATCCTGGAGAGAAGTGACTAGTGGGGTGCCACAGGGTTCTGTCCTGGACCCAGTGCTGTTCAACATTTTTATCAATGACTTGGATGAAGGAATAGAGGGCATGCTCATCAAATTTGCAGATGATACCAAATTGGTAGGGGTTGCTAATACGCCAGAGGACAGGATCAAAATTCAAAATGACCTGGATAGATTGGACAGCTGGGCCAAGGTGAACAAAATGAAATTCAACAGAGAGAAGTGTAAGGTCCTACACTTAGGTAGAAAAAATGGAATACAGAAATATAGGATGGGGGACACGTGACTGGATAGCAGTATGTGTGAAAGGGATCTAGGAGTCTTCATAGATCACAAGCTGAACATGAGTCAGCAGTGTGATGCGGCGGCCAAGAAAGCCAATGCAATTCTTGGCTGCATCAATAGGAGTATGGTGTCTAGATTGAGAGAGGTACTGGTACCACTCTACTCTGCTTTGGTTAGACCCCATCTTGAATACTGTGTCCAGTTCTGGGCACCCCAATTCAAGAAGGATATTGACAAGCTGGAGCAAGTCCAGAGGAGGGCGACCAAAATGGTGAGAGGCCTGGAAGCCATGCCCTATGAGGATAGACTTAGAGAGCTGGGTATGTTTAGTCTACAGAAAAGAAGGGTAAGAGGGGACATGCTAGCCATGTTTAAATATTTGAAGGGATGCCACGTAGAGGAGGGGGAGGGCTTGTTTTCTGCTGCTCCAGAGACCAGGACAAGGAGCAATGGATTCAAGCTGCAGGAAAGGAGATTCCACCTGAACCTCAGGAAGAACTTCCTGACAGTCAGGGCTGTCCGGCAGTGGAATCTGCTGCCTCGGAGTGTAGTGGAGTCTCCTTCCTTGGAGGTTTTTAAGCAGAGGCTAGATGGCCATCTGTCGGGAGTGCTTTGAGGGTGTTCCTGCATGGCAGGGGGTTGGACTGGATGGCCCCTGTGGTCTCTTCCAACTCTACATTTCTATGATTCTATGATTCTATGAGGAATGTATTGATTGGGAAGCTCTTACTCTGTGGTATGATACAGGATTTTTTCAAGCTGAATAAATTAAAAGCAAAAAATAAATCTAGGCTGTGTGATCCCTGCACTGAAACAAAAACTGATTTCTGTAGCATACTCATTTAAACCACTATGGTATAATTTTCTCTATGACCCTTCTTCAGGATAGATAGTACTAAATTAGGAGACAGGAAAAGAAAAAGAAAGAAAAAAGAGTTTGAAATAACGTGCCCTAATACTGAGGCCATTATCTTTGCAAGCAGACAAAAAGCAATAACTTGATACATGTATCAAAACAAAATATGATCCCTGCTGACGACCAAAATAGAGACTGAGCGGTAGGTATTGTAGCTCATACATTTATCTTATAGAAATTACTTGACTACTTGGCTTGTGTGTAATATTTTAGTGAACTTCATAAAAGTACTACGAAACATTACCTTTTGATTCTGTAGCTATTTTAGCCTACACCTGAACAAGAAGCCTGAGTAAGAAGATGCTATTTCTAAAGACTACCATTGTATTGCAGCTATTTCTATAGACTACCATTGTGACCCTCCTTTGCTTTTACAATCAGACAGGATTTGGTGCCTTTAGGGCCCATTTTGCTTGCAGCTACTACAATGTACAAAAGTACTTGAGTCTGACTCTCACCTAAAGCCTGAGCAATAAGATGCTATTTCTATAGATTACTATTGTGTCTCCCACTAGCCCCAAAAGCTACAGCAATGCTAAATGGAGTAGTCAAAGGATGGGAGTGCCTCTGGAGACCAGGGTTGGAATCCCTGTTCAGCCATGAAAACTCATTGGGTGTTCTTGAGCAAGTCACACTCCCTTGTGAACAAATCTTGCCAAGAAACCATGATACATTCACATTATGGTCACCGTAAGTCAGAAATGGTTTGAAGGTACACAACAACAACAAGAACAAGAACAACATTAATGTTAATACAGATTTATTTCATGTGCAAATTAGTAAGAGGCAGATGTACACTTTTAGGCTTTGTACCTATTGTTTAGATTCTGTTTATAATTAATTAGTTTTTTTTTAAATAAAGGAATGATAAAGAATTATAAATAAATATAACTGCTTAAAATTATAAGCAGTATAATTGTATTGTATCTGATTGTATGTATTGCTGCTCCTTATCCTACACTAAAGAAGGCTGTACAAAAATTTCTCGACTTTGCCTTTTTACTGGAATAACCTCCCCATCCCCCTTTATATCACAACAATCTTGTCTTCCCTTCACATCTGCTTTGATCGGATGTTTCCACTTTTGTCTGCGTCAGTGCTATTCAAAACAACCTAATCCACTCTTTATAGTTCCACCTAAGATAGTCCACTCTTCTGTCAACTGGCCTGAGGAAGTTTGTGATTCATCTTAACCTGCATAGCAGAGAGTGGAGATTTGCCAAATAACCTGACTGATGAAAACAGCATGGAAAGAGCAACCAAGAGCATAACGTTCAGCTGTTGGTTCATTTCTGACTAGAATCCAGCACACAAATCTCCTGGGCAGTATAATCATGTATTTATTGCAAGTGTTACAAGTGCAATTTCCCTCAATAGAATTTGGAAAAGCTACTTTTCAGGCTCCAATTTTCATAGTTCTTCAACTAGCATGGTCATTGGCAGTGCTAGTTGTGGTATTCTCAAAGTTATTGTTCTGAAAAACAATTTTTTCAAGCTGGACAAAAACACTACAAATCAGTACTTTTACAGGAGTTTCCAGTATGGTTTTTACTCCATTTTTTCCTCTCAATATGCATTCCATTCCTTTTATGACATGTGTTAATCATTTCAAACCTACGTAGAAGAGGAGACATTAAGTTTCACATTTGTAGTTTCTTTTGCATAATTACAAACCTCAGAGTTCAATTATTTTACTATGATCCAATTTCTGTGTGACAGAAACCCATACAATGAAAGCAAATTGCCATCAAATCTTTATGCATTTTATTTTCTATTGCTTTGATTGCACTGTTGGTAATTTCATATACATATGTACAGAAAATAATGTGTATTTACCAAAATGCAGTGATGTAATACAGCACTGTTATTACAAGCCCAGTGGCTTCCATGCTGCGTAGTATTTTCTGGATCCCCATATAATCATAGAACAATAATCACACTAATTTTGTTTGACACCTTTTTAAAGCCCTTTAGGAAGCTACACAAAACAAGTGATTTTAATGGACTTTTGTGGAGTTAGAAAGCGACAATCTAGTAATTTCCAAACTGTAATTCTCTTACATGAAGACTATTAAATAGGGACCTCATCATGGTTTGAGCTGCTGAAGAGCTAACAAGGAATCACAGAGTACAATGAATTCCCCTTACGGAAATGAAAAACACATTGGACTGTATTGTTCTTTACACTGAATTTTATAGTCTTTTTGTTAGTGTTCATGTGGTAATTATTTCTGGGTCTAGATCACAAATCAATGAGAAGCAAAGTAATTTGATCTACCACTACCCATAAACTCTTTGGAAAAATATAATGGCCACGATGCAGTAGTGCAGTTACAGATTTCTAGAGTTAAAGATCTTTAACTGATTTGTATTCAGTAAGACTACACAGTATTACTGGAAACTAATTTAAGTGCCAGTGCATCTTAAGAGACAACCGTTGGATTGAGCAAAGTAGGTCTATTCAGCTTCTGATTAGGGTAGAAGGAGCATGACATTTCTACATCCTTCCACCAATGATCTAACCTGTGAGAATCAGAAGCAGGAACCTTATCATAAGTCCTTCTTGTGACCTTGTTCAGAAGTTGAATGGACCTCCTTTTTTGATCTGGCAGCTGGCTCTTAAAATGGATAGAAGTTAGTTACACAGATGGAACTAAGTGTCTATTCTAGCATTCCAGCAATTGTTGTCTAGCTGGCAGCAAATACTTATGAAACTACCAACCAATTGGCACTAATCATTGCATTGTCGCTTTCATATCCAAAACCAAGCTTCCTTGAGAATTGGAGTTCTACAACAGCAAGTTCCTGCTTGGTTTCCATTCATTTCAGGAAAGCTTTTGGAGATGGTCCACTGGATTGTATATCTATCTGTATTATACTATAAATTACAACAGACTATAGTTCCATTTCTGTTGTTAAATGTCACATAATGTAAACATGCCCTTTTTATATAATGGGTGCTGCAACTTTTAAATACACACTGACTTTTAATACCAATAGCTTTTGACATTTTGATCTAGCCAGAATTCATTTTTCTTGTTAGTATTTTAAAACAGTCTCTAGTCATAAAATGTGGGTCTTGTTTAGATAGTTAGCAACCCTTGGGATCATCACAGTGGAGTTCACTGGTGACCATTGTGTGGAGATTGTGTGAATTAGTGTTTCCACATGAGAACCTATGCACATAGCTGACACCCTTTTTACAAAGACATGGCAGCATTTGTAAAATAATGATGGATGTATATATACAGATGCCATATCACACAACACTCAGCTCCACAGAGTCTGTCATATCATGAGCCCAGAATACCTGTGTGCTATCACATGTATGCTGTTTTCTGAATACTGATATCTGTTTTGAACAGTGTACCAGTACTAGACAGAGGATAGTACATTTCATTACCAGATAAATTATTCAGGATAGTCAACAGTGCTCCATTGTAAGTTACAGCAAAATATTTCTTGAATATTGGATGGAGTCTTTCTATATACAGCTGTATACGTGGCCATCTTTTCTTGGCATAATCAGAAACTGAATGGATGTTTCTAATTGTGTGATACTCCAATCTCTGCACAGAGCTCTAAGTGGAAAGAAGGGCCTTAGTTTAGTCATATAGTGAATGAGTAAAATGAGGGCAGAGCTTACAATCTTATTTCAGCATATCCACTCCCATGTTAGAGGTGGGCAACTTCCAGGGACTAGATTGGTTGCATTGATTCTCTATGAGAATCTAGAGGGCTGCACTCCCATCAGGATTACCCCCTTGCAATCCACCAGCATAGGAAAAATTGGAGGCCATTTCCTGCTCTGCAAATTGCCAACAGAATCCTAAATATCTTGTGGTCATTCAACCACCTTTTCAGGCATTTTCAGCCCCTCTCACCGTTTTTAGTCCTTTATAGACCTTTTTCAAAACAGGAAGTGATTTATCTTTTCATGTTTTTAAGGTTTGTAGAGGCTTTAAAAGGATTGGAGAGGGCAAACATGAAGAAATTGCCAATAGCACCTCCCCTAGAGGCCAAAAACACCTTCCCGACACAAAATTTAGAGGATTGGATGACACTGGCGACCTTGGAAGATTTCAAAAATGACCTTGGCACCAAAATGCACCCCACAGCCCACACTTTGTCCTGTCCTGTTTAAATATATGAGTAGGCAGTCATTTTACTCTCATTAGCTCCATTTCCCCAGGAATAATCTGATCAAGATCACTTGTTACTTTTGAGCAGAGCCACAGAATGGAGAAGTGGGAGAACATGGTGAAAATAGCTGGAGAAAATGGAGAAAATAATTAGTTTCTAGAACAGTTATCTGTCCCCCCCCCCAAAAAAAAAAAGACCTAGCAAGGATACAGTATAATAATTGAGTTGCAGTCACAATGTGAGTTATCTGTGGCTTCATCTTTTCTTAGTTATGCCCAACTTCTGGCAAGAGAGCAGTAGGTAGGGCAGAAACCAATGTGCATGGAACCATCTACCCACTCCACCTCTTTAACCCTTCTGTCTTTCTATCTCTCTTTCTCTTCTTCCTTGCTGATCAGGCATTTGGAAAAGGAATTCTCTCCTACAAGTTCAGTTTAATTCAAGTCAGTGCACTTTAGAGACCAGAAACACTTTACACTCCCAAATTTTAGCACTATTATTCCATTTTAACTGCCATGGTTAAATAATGTGGAATACTGAGATTGGTAGTTTATGGAGGGACATGTTAGAATTCTTAGCCAGAGCACTCCAAAACCTCACCAAACTACAAAGTCCAGCATTTCAAAGGACCATGACAGTTAAACCAGAATAATACATTATAATTCTTTAATGGGAATGGGCCTCTGAACTCATTTCTTGGACAGGGGTTTGAAATGAGTCCAATGGTTACATGAAGTTAGGCCAAGGGTTCCATTTGACTGTATGGGTGCAGGTTGTTTACCCCTGCCCTTTGTGTTAAACAGGGGGAACACAGGGAAGTTTTAATAGGAAAGCAAATGAATCTAAGTGTGAAATTGTACAATGCTGGTTACGACATTAACAATCCTACAGAATAAGGCATGGAGTTGAAGTTAGATACTTGCCTGTAAAAAGGTGGTTATTTGTTCTCTTTCTGCAGGATCCTTTCTTCATAGGCCATTTCTGCACTAGACTGCACTAGAGGCCTCTGATCCCTCCCTAAACTACAACCTCAGGATTCCATAGGATGTTGAAAATGGAATAATAGCACTATTACAGTCTAGTGTGGAAATGGCCATAGGCTTCCCCCTGGCCCAACTCACAGAAACAAGGGTATGCAAGTCAAACTTTCCATAATGTTTTATATGTTATATATGTCTGTTTACTGGACCATGGAAACTATGAATTATTCATAATTTTAAGACCAGATAGGAACGCTTTGGTCTCTCTATCTTTTATTAGTAATAAATATGCTATTTTCACAAAATGTAAGGCTCTTGGGTCACAAGGTAGCATATGGTTTCAGTGCAGTATAGCAAATTTGCACTCAAGTGACCTTTTATGTCCAGTGTGTTCAGCGAAAGCCAGCTTGAAAGAAGATTTTGTAATCTTATTAGAAAGGAAATGGTTTATAAATCTAGCAGCTGTTCTAAATCAAGAAAGCATAATTGATTTCTAAAACACCACAATTAATAGACAAAGTAAAAGAGAAAATAATATATAAAACTACATCCTGTCATTTATATTTTATACACATAACATTTATATTCTATTCTATATTATATTCCATATCTATTCGAAGATTTCTCTTAAAAAAATGTTCTTCAAACAAAATGGTTTTCAGATTGACTTATCAAACTTGATACTTAGCCCTCAGGTTTATAATCTACAAGACACAAGGAAGGGAAAGGGAGGAAGGGAAAAATTGTGATGGTGGTGCTAGGAATATCCCAAATGGATGGAAATATCCTGGATCTAAATTTATTCAAGATAGCACTTGAGTACCAACTTTGGTATTTTATTTACTAAATTATGCCTCTTCCCTTTCTTCTCTTCTACTATCACTCATTTCCTTTTGTTTTAAGCTTGTGATTTCTTTTCCCATTTCATAAGGCAAGGAAGGTTCCTCAAAAACCCTTTTATGGCCCTTTCCACACGGGGGTTTAAAAACGGTGTAGAGCGACCTCTGACGGAGGTCGTCTACACTGTAAAGTGGATTGGGGTGGACTACTTTTGCGTAGTTCCACACCCCAATCCACGCTAGGGCGCCCGGAAGTGGCGGTGCCGCGTGCTTTTTGAAAACCACTTGTCTTGTGGTCTTTAAAAAGGATGACCATGCAGCCCCGTCGCAACGCCCGGTGTGGATTTGCAGGCATGCTCAAGGGCGTGTCTGCAGATCTGCCGGGGGCAGGCTTTCTGGCTGGCAAGCTTCTCCGGTTGGTGGAGAGCCTCCGCCAGTCGTAAGCCACCATTTTGGGCCCCGCAGGACGCCACGGGATGCTGAGGAGTGTGAAGCAGCGAAAACACGCTGCTCCACATGGCGATTGACTCAGGTAAGCTCCGTTTCAGCGTGGTTTCCCCTGTTTCTTTGCCCACATGTGGAAAGGGCCGATGTCATTCTTCAGCTCTCACTGAGAGTCAAATAGCAGCTGTTCACAAACATCTTTCTGCTGCTTGTCCAGTCCATACAAATCATTATAGTTCCCAATTCGTATTACAATACCCCCAGTCTGGGAGACTGTTGGGGGAAGAAGGATGGGGATTTTTTTAAAAAACACACATATAGATCTACATTTTTATAACTATGTGTTTTTAAAAATGGCTGATTATCATCTTGAGATTGTATGTAATTTCCAGGCAAGGAAGATATTCAACAGTAATATTATAAAAATATTTGATTTACAACATCATATATCACATTTCAGTTGCATATTTTCAAACTGAAAAGTACAATCTTCTCTTGCTATCGCCTCCTGAACTTAATTTGCCATGTTAGCATGAAATAAACAGCCTTGTTATTTTGCTCTAGGGTTGTTGTTTTTTTCGTAGGGTGGAGGGCGTTACCCTGCTTGCTTGGGGCTCCCTTAAGGGGATTCCCCAAAGCTGTCAAAATTGTGGGGAAAATTAGCTCTGAGCACTGCTTTAGCCATGCAAAGAGGGCAGAGTAATTAGGATATTTTTAACCCAATGTTTACAGGGTCAGGCCCAGTCAGAAATCACACAAATTGTTCAAAGTATTTTATTGACATAGATGTTAAAGTCCATATAATCATTCAGCTGCACTCACTCCAACAAGCATACAAGACTATAGAAAGTTAGAAAGAGGTGAAAATTAACGACCTTTTCGCACGGGCTTTCCCAAGCGAAAGAGCCCTGTGGGCTGCACGGGAGTGGGAGCGCCGCTGCGCACGACGCACTCCCACTTCCGGCGCTCTCACGGGGCTGCAGCGGCACGAGCGCGGGGTTTTTGATTTTCGCTAGCAGGCGAAAATCAACCCGCGCTCGCGCAACGCTCCCGGTGCCCGCCCGCACTTACCTCTTGTGTGGTGCGTCGGGGCGGCGGCCGGGTCGCACTTCCCTCCCTTCGCTCCTGTGGAAGGAAGGGGCAGGGCGGGGTGGTAGCGCGACGGATGCGACAGCACTCTGCTTCGCACGGGCGGGGGGCTGCTCGTGACAGCCTCCTGCTCGCGCGCGCGCGGGGCGGGCGGGCGCGACTGTCGCTCGCTCCTGGCACGCGGGGGGGCGGGCACGACTGTCCCTCGCGCCAGGAGCGACTGTCCCTCGCGCCAGGAGCGAGGGACAGTCGCGCCCGCTCCCCGTGCGCACGCGCGCGAGCGGGAGGCTGTCGCGAGCAGCCCCCCGCGCGCACCAGGAGCGAGCGACAGTCACGCCCGCCCCCCGCGCGCGCCAGGAGCGACGGGCTCCTTTCTTGCGCGCGCGGGGGGGTGGACTTGCGAGCCGCCGCCGCCTCCGGGATGGTGCCGTTTTCCAGCTGGTTCCTTCGGCTGCGGAAGGAACCAGCGGGGAACCGGCAGGCTCCCGAACTAGGCTTTTCCCGCAAGCCGCCCGCCCCCGCTCGCGCAAAAAGCCTCGTGCGAAAAGGGCCTAGAGAGAGAGAGAGACATAAGGGTTTGATTTAATACAGTACCAATCCAGAAGTCTTCAGCTGGGAGAAAACGATCTCAGCCACGCCTTTAGAGGCTGAGGGGAGCTTACCAGCTTCATGGTTTGCAAATCTGAGAGAACTCCAAACTCCAAACTCCCCAAAACTCCAAAACCTCCAAACTCTAAACTCCAAACTCCCAAAATGGAGAAGGGAAAGGGCCTAGTTATAGAGCTGACCCATGTCCTGGGGAACCAGATGGCTGCAGTTTTATTAAGATGGATTTCAGCTTTTGTAGTTCAAAGAAAATACAGCCAAACATCCTTGTAATTTCCTGGAAGATGAGTATCTCATCCGGAGATGCATACCTCAAGCTGTCAAATTCCAGGCTATTTGCATTGTTTATTTGTTCCCAGAGAGTTATTGTCTCCTGATCGCTGCTGAAAATCCATTCCAATGGCCTGTGAGCCATTTACAAGATTACCCAGGATGTGTGACAGAAAACCAGCTACTCTTTTGATCTATCTCCATAGCTCGACTGCCTACGTGTCCATCCAGTATATCTCTATGGGTCACTATGTTTGATATAAAATAATTAGGATCCTCAGGACATAGTTTTTTAGGTGTGTTAGGGGGCTTACAGAGGGGACATGCTTAAAAGCAAGTAACAATAAAAGTCTCCCATTAGCCACTGATAAAGTTGCATACTTTATGTAAATAAACCCTATAGTTGTCTGTGCCCTGTCCCCAAGAACAAGTGTTCTGAACCTTCATTTGTTGCTACAAGTATGTTTCCTGAGATATCCAATCTGGATACAATCACACATGACTTCTTACATCCTGTTTGGATTTCTCTAATGTAGTCTATGTGGAACTAAACTACCGTTGAACATTTTCTAGGAACTTCAGCAGGCCCAAAATGCTGTACCCAGATTGCTGACTGCAGATGGTTACAAGAGAAATAGAAACTCCTGACTGCAATGACAGTGTGCCCTCCATTTTCGTGGGGCTTAGGAGTGCAACATCCCAGCAAAAGTGGAAAAAATATGAATAAAAATTGTGGACACTATATATATTTTTTAACCTGGGAATGTTACTCTAGCAATCTTTTGGTCCTCCAGTGCAATTCTATGGTAAACCTCTAGAGGAAGTAGGCCATAGAATCATGCTGGAGGACCTAGCAATGCCTAGGTAAGTGTTCTCTCTGGAAAACTCTAGGTCCTCCATCATGACTCTATGGCCATTTCCACACTAGCCTATTATAGCGCTATGATTCCACTTTCAATGTCCTATGGAATCCTGGGGTTTGCAGTTTCAGGAGGGGCCGGCTGGCCCCTCCTGAAACTGCAAACCCCAGGATCCATAGGACATTGAAAGTGGAATCATAGCGCTATAACAGGCTAGTGCGGAAATGGCCTATGGTCCACTTCTTGCAGAAATGGATCATAGAATTTCACTGGAGGATGTAGAGATTACCAGAGATAGTTTATTTATTTATTTGTTTGTTTGTTTGTTTTCTGCAGCAACGAAAAGCAAGTAAGGCAACCCTATCATGGGGTTTTCTGGGGCTGTAGGGTGGGAAATTGCATCCCATGGGTACATCTTCACAAAGAACTGGGTGAAAAAACTGCTCACAAAATGCTACTAAATACCATCTGGAATTAAATTAAGCCCCCATCCTTTTGACTCATACTTCACAGCTTACATGAATGAGGAAACATTTTAAACGTGGAGATAAAATAGTAGTAAACTGAAACCATGAGTAAGCTGGAATGGACCAAAATCAGTTCAGATTTTGGGCTGTTTTTTAGCTGAAAATATGCAACTGCCATCCAGTGGTCCCTGCAACAATTGCTTGGATGTACAGAATTATTATTTCAAGAACTGACAGCTGCCTCTAGAGGAATTCTGTTTATTGAATGCTAAATGGAACCCATTCTCCTTCACACTGGGTTTAGCTGCTTGACATGCACTGCAGTGCCATTACCAGTCAAGGGAAACCCAGAGGTATTTTACCATTTTATTTATGCAGGTCCAATGGATATTTTTCACAGTCACTTGTCCTCTGAACTCAAATAGCCCAAACACATGACTCTAGGCAAGAGGTTGGAACACATTGGATCCTGATTACCTGTACAGTCCCTTCTCTTGAATTGAATCTATTTACACATTTAACTGTCAAGCAATGTATGGGAGAAACAATTAACAACTATAGGCAAGTACAGGAGATTTTAACTCAACTTTCATTCATGCTAGGCTAAATATTCTCATGAAAAGCGGCACAGTGTGGCAGATGGCTCAAACGTCATTCTGTTTTTTAGCCTGATCTATAATACAAGTTACCTAAGATCCTCAGGTTATTCTGGGGATAACCTTGATAGCTCTTTTAAAATTTAAAATCCAAAGCAAATTTTCCAATCAAATGATATTGGAGCCATTAGGCACTGCTCCAATGACAGGTTATATCCAATGTGTAAATTTTATAATTCCCAAAGAACAAACTGCTAGGTAGAGGGAATTATCTTGCCTCCTGGAATTCTGCATTTGTAGACAGCGTTTGTTTCCTGTAGACAGTATTTGTCAAGTTGACAGCCCTGCCCCCCCGCAAATCTATGACCCTATCAAGGTCCAGAGGGGGGGGGGAACCCACTTTATAAGCCCCATGCAGCCAAATCCTCTTTGGATACTTTGCATGATAGCAGAGTAACTAATCTAAGCATCACTATTCACCCATTTTAAGGAGGTGATAGGTTCCCTCAACTCCTCTGCCATCCATGACATTAGCTTTTTAATGGAGTTGGTGAAGATGTGCTGATCATATTTTTTAAAAGAGCTTTCCTACGGCAGCTGTCTACAACTTCTGTATTGGCAAATATTTTCAATGCTTGCCTATGATGAGTAGTGTGTGTATTTTTAATATTCTCTGCAGTCTCTTCAAACCTAATGGGCTTATTCAACCGTGCAGTGAAGAGTGATCCTATCAAGCAATTGGCTACAAGGTTACCTGATAGAGCTCATGACCCTCCAAAACTTGTTTTCCTGAACTGCCTGAAATGGCTTAGTTGTAACAGGAACTCAAAACATTCTTTTTTCAGAAAGACAATGTTTTCCTTGACAGCACATTATTATTGGCTCTAAGGGGTTTTCTTTATTTTTGGTTAGACAATGACAAAAGAAAATGAACAGCATATTGCATTTTATATCAATTGCACAGCACAACCAAAAAACAGCATTCAATTTCAATGATATTCCACAGTCAGGCAGCAGTGGTGACTAAGCAAATCTCCCGGAATTCAAATATTAAACAGAAACAGAGTAATTGCATTTTCACACCAAATATCTACCTTTTTTTTTCAATGTCATATCTTGCCAAGTTTCTACTTGCTCATACACACTAATCCATGTAGCTATTTATTTTTCAACATATTCATATGATAGTACATTGTGCTTCAATATATGACACCCACTTCTAACGCTCCTTTTTATAAGATATAGATGAAGGACAGCATGTGCTGAATAAGAAGAAGGAAGTGCTGACTAGAGATCAACTGGATAAGGGCCAAAATTCTGAAATTCAAATTAAACAAGATGGTTGCTTGTCGGATGGCTTTGTCTCACAATGGAGTTGGTGTGTCGTCTATTCTGGATGGAGTTGAAGTCTATGTGTTTACAGTTTTGTAGTGCTGATAGACCCAACATTGTCATTGAATGGCTAAGTGCCATAAGAGATGCTTACATCATGATGATGGTGGTGATAATGATGATGATGATTCTTTAGGTTTCTACGAATTTTATTACTTTTTTAATGTTTTGTCTTCTTGGTTTTGACAATTGACATTTGAGGAGGACATTGAGGAGTGGCACATAAAGATTAGGAAGAAAGAAAGAAAATCAATCTCACTGTCAATATGAAAACATCATGGTCTACGTATATCAAATATCAATAAATGTTTTTCATGAAAACACAGCCATCTCAATGGTAATAGAATCATAGAATCATAGAAAAGTAGAGTTGGAAGAGACCACACGGGCCATCCAGTCCAACCCCCAGCCATGCAGGAACACCCTCAAAGCACTCCCGATAGATGGCCATCAAGCCTCCGCTTAAAATCCTCCAAGGAAGGAGACCCCACTACACTCCGAGGCAGCATATTCCACTGCTGGACAGCCCTGACTGTCAGGAAGTTCTTCCTGAGGTTCAGGTGGAATCTCCTTTCCTGCAGCTTGAATCCATTGCTCCTTGTCCTGGTCTCTGGAGCAGCAGAAAACAAGCCCTCTCCTTCCTCTACATGGCATCCCTTCAAATATTTAAACATTTAAACATGGTATACTTTTATCCCTAATAGCTAGAGTTCTGTAGCAAACCAGAATCTGTGTAACTACTGTATTAACAGCATAGACAACCATGTTGTAATTATGCCCCATTATAAGTTTTTTTTTACTTCCACAAGTATAGTTGTAATCAACCAAAAAATATGTCCCCTTACATTATAAGCAGAGTATATAAGTTGCATGCTATAGACCTAACTGTACCTACTTACATATCCCAGGCTAATTAACATCCTGATATTTTCCACTCCATATACAGCTTAAATTAAATAGATGCCACAAATATCATCTAAAGGATGTTTTAGATGGTTCTTCCAACCTATTGATGGGTTAATTTGAATTTTTCATCCCTGTCCAGCCCAATAGGAATAATCTGGGTTATAAAACAGGATTCTGTTGTCATTGCATGGCTCATGATGGGCTGAAATCAGATTATGCTATACCAGGGAGTCCTAAAGGTGGGGCCTTGTTATTCTCTGCCCACAACTAAAAACTCTTGCATCATGTGGTCTGTTATATCATCATGCCTAGTGATAAGGACAAATTGGCTCAAAATGTATAGTAAAATGAGCTTTGAAAATTTACTTTTTTGGACTGCATATCCCAGAATTCTCCAGTCAGCATGACCATTGATGGTCTAGAAGTTTTAGTCCATGAAGCAACTTTTCTAAGCTCTATGGTATATCCATTATTTATCAGTCTTTAAATTATTACCTCAGTGCCTGATGAGGTATTTAGATTTGTTTTACATTTGACAGGTTTATCCTTAATTCCCTCCCTTATACACTTCAAATAACATACATCATGTGGTTTATATATGGCTTCTGATGGGTCACTGGGAGGCAGTAATTTGTAGAGAAATCACCAAAATGTAAAATGTAAAATGGTTTTTACATCACATCCTGAAGCAGAGGAAGAATCAGCCCACAATAAGATCCACAAGTGGATGAATTCTATCAGAATTTCTCATGAGATATTACTGTACAATTCAGTGGAAAAAATGTCCCTATTTTCCTGTCCTACCCACTAAAATAATTTCAATAGTAATCTCTTCTTTTTGTTTTTATTTAGTTAATATCATTAAACTTCTAAGAGGCCAAAATACCCTAAAGGCATCCGATCCCATCTGATCTTGGAAACTAAGAAGGGTCAGCTCTGGTTAGTATTTGGGTGGGAAACCACCAACTAATACCAGGTGCTGGAGGCTATGTGTCAGAGGAAGGAACTAGCAAAACCACCTCTGAGTATTCCTTGCCCAAAGGAAATTTGTGGGATCACAATTTGTCAACAGACAACCTGAAGGCACATATGCACACACACTGCTACTAAAAAGCTATAAGCTGTGATGTCTCATGGATAAAAGATGGAAGTAATTCTACACCTGCCCTGAAAATATCTATCTTAAACAGCTGTGAAATGATTCACTGAGACATGAGTTAGGAAACAGGAACTGTGAAAGAGTTGAACATCTCATCCTCTAAAAATTACTCCCTCAGAAATAAGGTTTGGGATTTTTTGTTTTTGTTTTTTAGAAAGAAAAGAAGGGGAAAATGCATCAAGATACGATCACATATGCTAATACAATAACTAACTCAGTTATTACTATATGCTCTAACTCTATTTTCTATCCTGCCATAGAATCAACAGAAACATCTGCCAGAATTCCATTGGGACCTTATGTCTTCATAAGTGGAATTTGAACTGCATTGTTGCATAACATCTACGTCCAGGAGATGGCTGCTGTTATGTTACTATGTAGCACAGCTAGCAAAGTACTCAGTGTGCATTGGTGCAATGCAATGCACATTGCTCACTGATACATATCACATTCTGATGAGCATCAGGCATTCTTGCCGGTGTCCCACTATGCACCTTTGCAATTCTGTAAAGGGGTTTCTTAGCACCTCTACTATGCAGCTACGTACAGTGAATCCTCTGTTTACGCAGGGGTACTGTTCCAGGAACCGTTGTGTAAAAGAAAAACTGTGAATTCTTGTGTACCATAATACCTCACAGCAACAGTGATGTATTTAAGTCTTTTACTCCAAGTCTCAAGTCAAGTCTCAAGTCTGGAAGTCAACTTTATACCACAGCCAAAATTCCAGACCTATTGGACAGAGCCAAATAAAGACAGTTTTAACAATTTAAATAGAATAAGGCCTCCACATTTGCAATTTTGCCATCTGCAGCTTCAAAAATGGAGAATGGGATCCTTCTTATTTCCTATTACTGAAGCGAAAGAAGGACCTTCCTCCTCAAGCCTGCTGCCTAACACATTTGCTGTTATCCTCTGAGAAATGCACCCTGCACTCTGGAGGCGAGTCTTGTCTTCTGCTCTTAGGTAAAGTTTTAGAAGGCTCCTCCAATGTGCAACAGAGACAGACTGTTGAGCAGACCTCAAGCCTGCCTCAAGTCCTTTGCCTAACTCATTTGCTGTTCTCCTTTAAAAATGTGCCCACACTTCAGGCTTGAGACAGATTGCCATGCGGCCAGTAGGCAAAAAGAGTTGGAGGTGTTGTTCAAAGTCATAAGGTTTCCCAATGAATGTGTTGTTACTGTCATTAAAAATATACAAGTCTCGAGTCGAGTCGAGTCAGTGCATCATTTATTGCTGAGTTAAGTCTGTATCAAGTCACTGCAGCAACTTAAGTTTGACTTGAGTTCAAGTCTATCAACTCAAGTCTACATCACTGCACAGCAATAATATGCATATGGATGTTTCTATACATCCAGGTGCAAGTTTCCAGCATTTTAGGTATAGGATGTAACACAGTCACAGATGCTTACAACTGCATATCCAGAGACCATGGATAAGGAGGGCCCACTGTATATGTAAAGTTACATAATGGTCAAGTAAGGCCCTGGAATTCTTTTGTAAAGGCCATTTTCACACCAGACCTCCTTCTGTTCTCCCATTGTGCTGCCAGTACCTCCCTTGCCAGGAAGTGAGTGTGATGTGAACGCTTCCCTCCACACCCAGACAACTCCCTGTGGAAGGGAACACCAAGTGACATGTTCCTTCCTTCCACAGTGCAGCCAGCCCCCTTCCCATGCTGTGCTGGGAAAGGAAGTGTGTGATCATGCTTCTGTCCCTTCTGCATGGCTGGAGGTGATCAGAGCATCACATGATCACAGGCACTTAATGGATTTTTTTTTTCTGTTAAGCGAATATCCTGCAATCCTGCACACTGGCAGTGGGACCACAACATTGTATGAAAGCATGACTTCCAGACAACTCTCAACACATCTACATTGTGCAATAGCAACACCATGAGGAAATGGCCTAAAGACTTTTAATTTATTACAGTTGAATTAATATTTGATATTAGATTATCAATATTCAATATTTGACTTAAAATGTTTTTAACTATTTTTTTAGAAGTTATCACATGTCTCACTGTTCTGCCTCACCTTAATACCATCCCTCCCTCCTCCTCCTCCTCCATATACATCCCACCTGAGATTCAAGGCAGATTACTAAAATTAAAACAAGTAAAAATAGAAACACATAAGTGAAATATATTTTAAAAATTGATAAACTTTTGGAAATCTGTAGAAAGAATCTACACAATGAAAAACATTTCATACAAATTCATTTGAGAGGTATAAGAAACAAACTAACAGAACGTCATCCAATATTTGGAAAAAAAGGGGGGGAAACAGTTTACTCAGGGGGGAGCATTAAAATGTGCATGTTAGTGAAAATGTGTACAAAACTCATACGCACTGAAACAAATGCACATACAATAAAATGTTTCCATATATCTGTGTGGGAAAGGAAAGGGGGAACCTTATACATCTGAATTGTGATAGGACGATAATGACATCTGAAATGAGAGGAGGAGATGAGATTGAGAGGTTTTTACAAGCTGAGAAAGAACTACAGCTGTGTGATTTCTGAATCTGTTCCCTTCAGCATGCAGAAATGGTTATGTACGTAGGTAGACAGGAAGGGAGCTATTTACGTTTAGACTCATATCCTCCCTTTTGAAAACAGACACCCAAGACTGAATATTAGGAAACAGGGAGAGTGATTGATTTATCATGACCTTTAGCTACATGTTCTTTATCTGGCTTTTAATGCTATGATCTTTGCCTTTTTTCAGGTATTCTTCTCATCATTTCATTAACATCTCCTCCTTCTCCTTATTTGACAAAAATCTGGAAAATCTATCTACCTACTTATCTGTCTGTCTGTCTGTCTGTCTATCTACTTACCTACCTATCATCATCATCTCACCATTCTCTCAGTGCAGATCTCAAGACAGTTTAAAACATGATTAAAACAAAACACAGAGAACAACCAATAAATTATAAAAGGAAAGAGTTTTCTTTTTTTAAAAAAATCAATAATTTATTATATTAAAATCAAGCCACTATATTAAAAGCAAGCAAACAAACAGAAAGAGTGTGTATACAACATTTTCCATTCAAAGATCCTTCCACAGCAACCAGTTATTGGCCAAGAGTTTGTCTGAATAAAGAGGTCTTTGCTTGATGATAGAAGGACTTTGGGTTCATCACAAACTTGCAGCCCCAAAAAACCCTGTGATAGGGTCATCTTGGGGTCAACATAAGTCAGAAATAACTTGAAGGCACACAACAACAAAACAGCAGAGAAGTAGCCAGCCTAACTTACTATGGAACCAGCTGTTCTCCAGCATGATTCAAAATGCTGATTCCCCTTCCCCCTTGCTTTAATTCCCTGTATGGGTCCAGAGTATCTGACAGACCTATATGAATCTTCTCGAGCTTTAATATCTATGGGGGAAACTTTCTTTCACCTCTCATAGTCACAGGCACATTTGATGAAGACATAAGAAGGGGCTTTGTGAAATTTCCTTCCATAGTAAGTTGTTCTAAAAATGTATCATCTTTTTCTGGAGTGGTTAAAAAGAGAGAAGACTTCAACTGGTGTTTCAAGGAAGGAAGGAAGGAAGGAAGGAAGGAAGGAAGGAAGGAAGGAAGGAAGGAAGGAAGGAAGGAAAGAAAGAAATTAGCCAGACTGGATGCTGTATGTTTAATGTAGTGTCTGCTTTAATGCTTACTTGTGATGTAGCAGTGGGATTTTGTTATTGTTCCTAACATTGTTTGTTAGCTTTAATATATATTATACTTTTGCCTTTCTGATTTTATACCTACAAGCATCCTCTGTTTGTATGGAGTTTGTTTATTCTCTGTATTGACAAAGAAAAGGCTATCCCTACTGGCACAGCAAGCTTCGCAGCTATTAAAAAGCCAACTGTATGACAGAATAGAAGATGTAAGCAATGCACAATATAATTGCCAGCTTCTGCATGCATAAGTCATGGAGCTGAATATGTCTGAGAGCATTCTACACCTATCCAAGATTAGCTTGGCAGCTTCTCCCAGACAATCTGATGCATCTTTGGCCAATACACAGAATCTGTACAATAGAAATATGGAACATGTTACTTTCCAGATGTTTTAATCTACAGTCCCCATAAGCTCCACTTGAGTCAAACTATGCGGAGAATTACCAGTTATCTTGGCAGTTGTGTGTTTCTCCATGGTTGCTATTTAATACAGAAGAACATCTGTGGAGGAGCACTGGCAAATGGGAGAGGCATTAAATCCCTTTCTCCACTGTTCAGTTTTCCTGCACAATTTCCCCCCTCCGGTCAGCTTTATTTCTGTTCCCAGGGCCTACTGAGAGAAATAGTAAAAGAAAAATCTATCTTGGGTTGCAGTAGAGAATCAGTTGACAGAGAAGATTCCATGCCACCTTTTCCTACCTGCCTTTTTTCAATGCAGCTCTTCCCACTCCTGCTTGAATGGTCAGAAAGAAGCACAGGTATGGAAACAACTGTGCTTATTGTATGATACCTAGCAGGAACCATCTGGTCATAACAGTTAATGCAGTACAATGATCGATTTTCCCCACAAAGGACAGACAAGCTGTAACATAAAAGGATAATCTAAACATCAAAAGTTCAGTCTACAGCAATAACTAGATAAAGGTAAATTCTTGCTAAATATCAATGAAAGCAGGAAATCACATGAGCTTAAGGGATTAGCTACACCCCTGGAATAAAGGTTATTCATTGTTTTGGATACAAAGCAGTCTCTGACTACTCTAATTAATAAACAGAATTTAGAGTCTTTTATAATAGACCTTTAAATTCTTCTTCTGCCATAGACTCCAGACAATATCACAAAGGGAGGTTGAAATCTATTGAAATATAATGACAACCTTTCTGTTGCTTTGCTCATTCCATTACCACTGTTGTAAAATGGCAGGCCCTGGTTAAGTTCCTCACCACTAAAAGCAGTATTCTTACTTTGAACAAAAAAAAAAAAAAAAAAGTGGCAGAATTGTATTTTTTCCAACATCAATTCAGTAATCAATTTAGTTTGAGTAATTAATCAGTAATTCTATTGGGGGGGAGAATGAACCTAATTACACAATAAACTGTGTTTGTTTGCATCATGATCATCGTCATCATCATTGTTGTTGTTGTATGCAAGCACCATAGATTTCATATCTTCTGCCCAGTAAGAAAAGTAGACCTTTTCATCACTTAAAAACCACAAATAAGCCTTAATAAACAAATAAAACTGAAAAAGATTTCACTTCTAGTGTCCACAATTTTTCTGACAACTAAAACTTTCCATTAGACCCAGGAACATAAAAGGAAAAAAGAACACCCTAATTAAAAAACTTAAAAGTCTAACAAACAGAGAATTGATCTGCAAGGGAATACTTAATTTCTATACCACTTCTGGTTTTCCATTAAAACAAACAAGCAAACAAATTTTTCACACAAATCACATTCTTTAGATTTATTCCATCCTGATTTGGGTTCAACATGTTCATTTAGGGATGTTAGATTTTTCTCTGTTTCACTGGTCTCTTCCCCCACCCCAAAAAAATGTTTTGCTACAGTTGTATTATAATGTTTTCTTTATTGTATCACTACAGTATTGTCATAAAGACATGTCTGAAAGAGAGATTCCTGCATTCTTTCCTTCCATTTCCGCTTCTCGCTGATCCTCTGAACTGGTGTCCACATTTCCTTGGTTTGTATACATACAGCACACCTGGAATGAACTTGGGATGAATATGAACAATCAGCACAGTGTAGCAGTTAAAGTGTCTGACAAGGATTTAAGGGATCCAGGCAGGACACAGATGTAAGTAATAATAGTAATAAGAAATATGTTTTTTCACCAGTGCAACAAAACTGGCTTTCTTTTCACTTTCATAACAGGAATCCCTCAGCTTGACCTTTTCAAAGAGTTGTTGGAAGAACAGAAAGGGAAAGAGAAAAGCCATGAATGTCACCTTGAATGCCTTAAAAAAAGGCTGAGTATGAATGTAATAAATAAGTGCATAATAAAATAACACCTTAAAGAACATAGCATACCAACATCTCACGCTTCCATGCATCAAGCTAAGAAGACTCGACACCCTAGACACCTGGTGTTTGTGCATGAGTGTGTGTGTGTGTGTGTATATATACATATACATACATACCTACCTACACATATACATGCACATACACATGCATACATATATGGAAGGCTGTCAGCATCTCGATCTACCCAAATCTTCATCTAAGACCCTGGAGGATTGCATATCAGAAGCAAAACTATTTCTTTATACACTCATTCTATTCAATATTTGTTAAGTAGGGGAGATCATAACCAAGTTATACCTGCTTGCAAGCACAATAATTTCTCTTGGGTCACTCAGAATGTTACACACAACACTAGAAAAAAATGAAACTCAGCTGGAAGAATGCTGTTGTTTCTGAGATCTGATTAACCTCTGTTCAGTTTTCTAGTAGTGGGAAATCCACCTGTTCAGAGAAAAGCCAGGAAGGTATTTAAACTCCATCAGTATAGGTTTTCTACAGTTAAAATTCAGGTGTGGGCCTTTTTCTTTTAAAATAAAATAAAATAATCTCAACATCTGGTGGATTTCCTCTCAGCTATGTTCATGCTGGTTCAGGATCATATAACAAACAGTGGACTATATAGAAAAGTGCATATTTATTAAAATATGCATAGAGGAGCTGAAAACCAGCTAAATCATACTGCATGCATGCAGACACTAGATCCCTATAGAATGCAGTCAGTCACAAATAAATGCATATGTAAATAAGTGGCTGCCTAAACAGAGTTACTTAAATATCTATTTAAAATGTTGGACTTCACATTTGTTATTCTGTCAGTTAAGGAAACTCTATCCATCTGTTACTCTGTCAATAATGAAAGCCTTACTTGCAGATGACAGTCTAATTGTTTGGTACACCTATATGTGTTCATACAGAGATCCCTCTTTATAAAGGGGTGAGGCTAGAAACACTTATGACTGTCTGGCAGCAGTGCCAGTGGTCATGCTTCCCATAATTCACAAGGAATTCCTTTATATGCAATATATGAATATGGCTGTAATTGCATTTTAGAGCTAGCAGGACAGTTAAGATCTGCCCAATAAGTGGAGAAAGATTTCTTTAACATATGAAAAAGATTATGAAAAAGTTAAAATATTATCAAACCTAAGGCTTATATTATATAAAATAAGACTAGAGGTGAAATCCAGCATTAAATTGGTGCTGCAGACCCAGAGCAACGTAACTTCCTCCTCCTTCTCTTTTCATGGGGCCTTTGGAGATGTGCAAAAACCATCACTGGAGAGATCTCCTTCCATCTGGAACTATTTTTATTGAAGGAACACACTGTACTGCAGTGGGAAATGGAAATATCCCCTTGTCATTTCTACCACCAACTTCTCCTCCTTCTATTCCTTTTCTGGATTGTTTTTTTATTGAAAAAAAGTCATCTAAATTAAAATATCTTTCAATAAGATGTAAGATTTTATGCTGTGATCACCAGCTTGTTATTTCTAAGTGCAGAAAAAGTATTTCCTTCCAGCAAAAAACTGAAGGTGACCTTCAGGGCACTCTATAACTTCCATTGCATGGCTGAACTTGCAGTGATATTCTGGTGAAAGTAATAGGGCTACCTGTTCATTCTGCTTTTAGAGGTGACCTGTTCCTTAAGAGAAGTACAGCTAATTTAGCCACTGGATTTGTAAATGATGCAGATTTGCAACATGTGGATCTGACTCTGTTCTGTCAGTCATTTGCATAGGTTTGAAGGCAAGTACAAAGCAACTAATGAGCAGTCTCCCACTCCATGCAATGACATGGGCTTCTAAGATAGACAAACCATCTCATGGCCTCTACATATGAAGGTCTCCCTGTCTCTGAGAGTCCAAGGGAGTCTCCATACAGAGAGACCTTCCCCAGTTCAGACATCTTTGGTGGTTTTGGAGAAGAGAGATTCACTATATAGCAACTGTGAGAGAACATGTCCAACAGCCTATATATGATCCTTGGGGAAGTTTGTGGCCCCTACCCTTCAGAGGGTGACTCTTTCCCTCCCACACAGTTCATGAGCTACCAATTGAAATTTGTGATGTCACTGGCCCTTTTAGCACCTTACCTAATCATGGAGGCATCTGGTATGGGTCCAGGGGTCATGTCTGCTGGGAGGGGAGTGTGACAGGAGTGCTCCTCTCTGTATTGGCTGCCTCCAGGATCCAGAAAGCATGATGTCCCCACCTCTTTCTGCCACAGTGCAACCAGGTACTGTCCCAGAATGTGCTGGGGCAGTAAGCACAGCCATTGTTCTTCCAGAACCTCCACAAGCAAAATACGTGTGGGGATGCGGTGGGATGGCATCGTGATCACCAGTAATTGATGACAAGGGCAGGACCTTGATAATGGTGGGTTGAGAGAATGGTGTGGAAAGGGTCACAGTATAAGGCAAGTATTTGCTGCAATTTTTACTGTATTGTGCTACCTTGGAGTGTGGTGGAGTCTCCTTCTTCAGAAATTTTTTAACAGAGGCTAGGTAGCCACCTGTCAGGAATGCTTTGATTGTGTACTCTTGCAATGGACTCTATGGTCCTTGTGATCTCTTCCAGCTTTATGATTCTATGAATTAATTTTTATCCCTCTTTTCTGTACACACTATGATGGCCAAGTTTAATATATCAAATAAAGTAGTAAACACTCATACACAAATATAATATTAATTGGTTCAAATCTAGGGGACGGTAGCAATGCTAGTTAAAGTGAGCATCAACAGAACATAGAATAGAGTTGGAAAGGATCCTGTAGGCCTGCCAGTAGGCATCCAACTTCTGTTTAAAAACTTCCAACAAAGATGAGTCCATCACCCTCCAAGGGAAAGCTTTTACAATTAGGATATTCTTCCAAATGTTTATTAGGAATCTCTTTTCTTGTCATTTGAATTCATTGGTTTCGGTCCTGTCCTCCAGAGCAGCAGGAAACAAACTCATTCCATCTTTCACATGATAGCCCTTCAAATATTTAAATATGGTCATCACACCATCTCTCAGTCTTCTCTTCTCCAACTTAACCTGCCTAGCGGTTTTTTCCATTCCTCAAGAGTGTTGCTTTGCTCTCTAGTAAAGACCAGACTAAGGAAAAGGAATGTAATCACATGCATTTTCAGTGGTGCTACTTGGTTTAATTTGCTTGTTCAGTGAAAATAATAGGTGTTGTTTGAAATTCTTCCAAACTTTCTTTGCCAATTGACTGTTTACAATTATGCCATAATTCTATCACCAGCAGAAGTTCATTTAAATACATCAAGGAAGTGTGTGTGAATATGCTTTCAAGTCACCTGTCAACTTATGGTGACTCCATGAGTTTCATAGGGTTTTCCTGGACAAGGAACACTTAGAGATGGTTTGCTATTTCCTTCCTCTGAAATATACAGTGCCTGGTATTCTTTGGTAACCTCCCTTCTAAGTACTAACCAAGTCTGACCCTACTTAGCTTCCAAGATCTGGACCTCATGCCTTCTGAGTATTAAGACAGTTTTAAGGATAGCTTGTGTTTGTTCTAATCTGCCTATTTGAATATTTTTGCAAGTGTGTGTCCATGCATGTACGTACATATCTATAATTTATGGGATTGAATATATAGATATAGATATATAGATATTCACACACACATGCACACACACCTAGCAAACCCAAATTTCAATGAATTAAATAAGTTTACTGATACAAATTAAACTGTTCAAGACAGTCATTACCAATCTGCATAGAATTCACAAAAGGACAATTTTTATGCATAGAAAGGAATTCATTTCCACATATCTTTGCAAAATGTATTTGTCCATCTTTAGCATAACAAAAAATGTTCCTTTAGAATTGATTGGCTCACTTTCTTGTGTCAGTTGAACAGAAGTTTCAATAATATTTCAATGACAACTGTTTTTTTAAAAAAAAATGTGAATCAGTCATACTGTGGAATTTTAAAACTGGAAGGAAAACTGGACGCTTCCTTGTCTAGTGCACAGTGCAGAAAACTTATTTTCTTTTTAGTCAGGACACACAATGTTTTTAGTTTACTGAGTTGTTACAAAAGAACATAGATGTCATGATTATTTGCTTTTAAAAGCAGGGTGTCCGGACACATACTGCAGTGGGGATGTTTATATGTATAGAGAAGTTCAGTTGTGTAGGGATGTGGGGGCAAGGGGGGTGATTTGCCCTGGGTGCAAATGTTTCTGGGTCATCCCAGCCCATAGCCATGCCCCTGCATGCCCTGGCCACACCCCCATGCACCACAGTCATGCCCCCCACACCGTAGCCACGCCCCCCCTTCCACATACTCCAAGCTCCACCACTAGTGATGTTACAGCACAGGGGAGCATGAAAATTAGTATTACAAACAGAGATATTGGTGCTGCTTCATACACTCAGGTATGAAATCAAGATCAAGCAACAACATACACAAAGATGGGGAAATCCCATATTCAAGTAGCACTTATTTAGAAGACTCCCTTCATATAAAAAATATTCCCCAGATGTCTAGCCTTGAACAGACAAGGTTTGGTATTGTATTTTTAACTGTGGAGTAGTACTGTAATTGGATATGCAACATTACCCTTGCTTTCTAAGGTGCTAATCCTAGCAAAGAGCCTCTGACTTTTTAGAATACAGACATCCTGTTAGTGAGTTATGACAGCCTAAGTCCAATATACACTCCCTTAGCACACTATTTTGATCATTATAGAGGTCCAATTTTGTACTTATCCACCTTTTACGCACTGCAGACACTGTGTCCAATATGGCCCTTTCTTTATTGCTGTTGTGGGAGAGTGGGGAGATCAGTAGAGATGTGTTTAGGTATTTTCCTTTAGCTATATGCACTGCAACAACATCATCTGCAGGGGCCTCCCAAGGATCCCTGAAGGTCACTAGGGATGCCTGTTTCAGCACTTCCGGCTATAGTTAGATAGCTGAATGAGCCTCTGTTGATCTTCTCGTTCTTTAAAGACATGAAAATGGCCGTATTGGAAGGGAAGATAGTTTGTTTCAATCTGCACATGTGTTGAGCATGCTGCAAAAGGTGGGTTTAGGGGAAAGTATTGAGAGATATAGCTGTGGAAATGCAGCTACATGCCAGATGTATCTCCTGAAGCAGGATCTCAGTTAATAATTTTGGCACATAAAAGTAATAATATGGTATAAGCTTCATATTGCTTTTCTTAAGTAGGAGTTTCAAAAAGTGTATCATTATGGGAGAGAAAGGGCTTGTTAAGATTATGCAGTGAGTGGAAAAGTTACTTTCTTTAGACTACAGCTCCTAGAATCCTCCTGGAATCTGTAATGCAAAAAAGTAATATTTCTAGGCTTAGATCACAGAAACAGCATTTCAATTCTCCTAGCTTTCCTTTTCACATACAAATGAGTCAATGTGGGCTACTGAATGCAGTTATTATTATATTTATCCAATTATAAGGTCATATCTCAGGTATACTGAGACTGGCTGCCTTTGAAACTTTTTTCTCCTTCAGCTCACTAGATGTCCCATCAGGCTGCAGCAAACAGAAATACAGGAGAGATCCTGGGAAATTCTGAGAAAACCAGCTCCTGTGAGCACCTCCTCCTCTTCTTCCTGAACCATTTCCTACCTGTTAGAACTTTATAATTTTATACACTTTGTAAACTTTGGTGCCTGAGTTTGCCAGTTTTCCTCCTTTCTCTTTTTGTACTTTTTTTTTTTTAGCTATATAAATGAGAGATAAATGAGACAGAGGCCCTTTCCGCACGCGGAGAGGGAAACGCTCCCACCACTACTCACTGACTTTTTGGTGGGTCCGGGCGAGTCCGTCGGGACGAGGAGCAGTGCGAGCTCGTCACTCCGCACTGCTCCGGCATCCAAAATGGTGCCTTCCGGTTGGGGGAGGCTCTCCACCAACCGGAGAAGCTAGCCAGCCTAAAGCCCGCCCCCACCAGATCTGCAGGCATGCACTTGTGCATGCCTGCAAATCTGCACTGGAGCGCGGCTACAGAGCGACATGGAGTCGCACGCTCCGTGCTTTTAAAAGCCTCTAAAAAGAGGTTTTTAAAAAACACACTGCACGACCAGTTCCAGTCAGTCGCTCTGGAGTGGACTGAGGTATGGAACTACAAAAAGTAGTCCATCCCAGTCCACTCTACGGTGCAGAAGACCTTCGTTGGAGGTCGCTCTGCACCATTTTAATAGCCCGGTGCGGAAAAGGCCTTCATCCTTATTTATTGTGTGTCCCATATACATTTAACCTTCACTTCTTGTTGTTTTTGTAAACTTCTTACAATATGCCATTGTTATCGTAAATAAAATGTATATTAACACTTAGATCATCATTGTGAGAAGTGAGACATAATGGCTATTAAAGTAACTGTTGGAATTCAATCGGATGTACATTTACTCAGAAGTAAGTCAGATCTGTTCAATGGTATTTACTCTCAGGTAAATTTTAGTAAGCTTTACTGATATTTTAACTTTAAGGTAGAGAACAGCAGTTTACAGACTTAATTTCCAAAGAAGTTATTTAAAAATGAACTGAAATCATAGGAGCACTATTGGCATTGCTATTGTGCAGCATCCACTCATTTTGAAAGTTTTCATGCAAGAAGTCATCCTAGAAGATTGTGACCTAAATTCCAGCATGTTGCATTAACATGGGTATTCGTCATGCATGATAAATTAAACTTGATTTTATTAGTCACATCAATGTAGATGCTCTTGTTGAATTATGATGATAATAAAAAAAACACTAGTTAGAAATTTATAAAATTTTGGGTTAAAAATAAATTCTATTCATTAATTCTTACAGATTATTCAAGTCAATTGATTTTACAAAGTGAATAGCTTCCAGAATCTAATCATCTGGATTTTATAATTTAATTCTAAGCAAATATAAGATTCATGCATATTTAAAGACTCAGTTAAAGTGAATCATTTATCTAGTTCTCAAATGAAATTTCTAATTGTTCAACCATTCTGAACTACATTTTGAATTGTGCATATGGTCATATCTTCCTTTATCAGTCTTCATTACAATATCTCTTTTGATCATTTCTGCAAAGCTTGTTTTAATGCCACGGAGAATAATAATTGGTTTTATCATGTGTTTTGTTCATGTCGGTTGGTTGCAATTGTAGCTTGGCACAATATGAGCTGGTTTGAGGGGATTTATGACAAATTACCAAACATTAGATATCATTTGCTTGTTCATTCCTTGCTTTTTAAAATTGGAGGGCCTAGCCTATTTTTCGCTCTTACACCCAAATGTTAGTTCCAACTAGAGAAGACCCATAGAATCAATAAGATTTATTTAAGTGCTGACTTACCATGTCCACATGGTTTCAATGGTGTATGCTTATTGGTATTATGGTATTTCAAGTCATAGAACAGGACTGGGCAATATGTATGTGTGCTTTGGGTTCCATGTGAGCCCCAAGCCCATTTTTGCAAGGAACAAAAGTCAGTATATCTCTCAGCTCCCTGTCCCCCCCAAAAAAAAACCCTTTTGGGGTACTGGGAAAGAGACTCCAAATTGGAGTGGGCACTATTGGCCATTTTGCCCAGATAAATGCTTCCTGTTTTATTAAAAAAAAAAAAACCTAGAAAACTTCTAAAATGTGATGGTGCAGAAAATGCAAAATGTGCCAAAATCACTTGCATAATCTCCCAAAGATTTACAAGAGGAAACCATTACACACTTGTGCATAATAATGCTCTTTCTCTTTTTTTTTAAACAGTCTAAATTGTTGGGTCACTAAAAAGGAGGAAGAATGGGGATGCAACCCTGGAGGTCACCTGGATGGAATGCAGCCACCAACCACTGGTAGTGTCTCAGAGGCTCACAAATACATTTTAAACTACAATACAAAGTAAGAAAAATGGTTAAAACAAAAAGTGCAGTTAAAACACAGCTTTACTGATTGATTGCTTGGTTGGTTGGTTTTGCATATGTGTCTATTGGGTGTCCCTGAATACCAGGCAACATGAAGGAAAATGGTAGGCTTGTTCCAAACACTCAACAGGCCTTCCTGTGGATGTGATCCCAACAGTAGCTTCATCAAGTCCATAGCAGGTGTGTTATTGTGAGGATAAGGGAATGGTTGCCATGTATGTACAGACCACATTCCTTCAGCAAGCTTGACCAAGATACATGTTGGATTTCTTTGTAGGGTAGCTATGGCAGCAGAAAAGCCTGATCTTAACCTATGCAGTGAATACTCTAGAACTCAAACCAGGAGAGGGCAACATGACTGTCACTGCAGATCAGGCAGGAAATGTGACAAAGTGATGTGTGTGTGTTTGTGTGTGTGTGTGTATTTGAGAGAAGGAATAGATTGTGTTAAGACCAATGAAAGAGAGGAATTAGATCTGATAAATTGCTGGTTCGGATGCACAAAATACCACAATAGTACAAGATACAAGATTTTGGGAGGTATGTATTGATAAATGTACAAATGAATAAGATTGATTGAACAGGTAAGCATGTTTATGCACCTGAATGAAAAGGATAAACTAGAGTAAGAGAAGGATGGGTTGTGAATGGATATGTAGGATGGATGGGAGAAAAACAGTCTCCAATTGACTTGGTATCTTCAATGGTTGTATAAGTTTCTGGCAGCATTACTTTCCACTGGGGACTGTGAGAAATCTAGTTCAGGCTTCATTGATCCCAGCAGAAAATGATGCTTCAGTGACATAGCACTTTCAGCATCTTTATTTAGTCATTAGTCAGGGAAAGAAGAAAGCCTGGTGTATGCTTTTATCATCTTCAGAGGAGTCATAACTCAATAGCAGAGCATGTGCTCTGCATAAAGAAAAGGCAACCAACCAGTCAACCCCGAGTCCAATTCTCTGCATCTCCAAGCAGGGTTTGAAGAGATTCCAGTGTAAAACCTTAGAGAGGTACTGTTAAATGGCCAGTCAGAACAGACAGTTCTGAGCTAGAAGGATATATGACAACTGGATATAAGTGGATATAAGACAGCTCTATGTATATGTCACAACACACTGCACCAGCCTCAGTTCTGGTCAGAGGAATTTGAGAATATTAACCAACTATTCCTGTTTATAACTATCTAAATATTCCCAACCCAGGTCTACAGTGGGCCCTCACTATCCATTAGGGTTTGGTTCCAAAAAAAACCCATGGATACCAAAATCCATGGATACTCAAGTTCCATTATGTAGTCTGATGTAGTAAAATGGTGTCTCCTATATAAAATCACAAAACCAAAGTGTGGTTTGAGGGGGGGCATATTTTCAAGCCATGATTGGTTGAATATGTGGACAAAGAATGCATGGATATGGAGGGCCAACTGTATAGGTAAAACATTCCTCACTGGACTGTTATACCCTATGATAGTAGTGTTAACAACTCCTACAGTAAAATTCCTGTCCCATGGTTGTCTTTAACCTTGGCATACCCCAGATACCACTAAGCAACTGGCATTTTCAGATCGCAGAGTGCAACCATCTGTTCAGTTCATATGTGTGAGAAGTTCTATAAATCAGGTCTATAATAAGCAAAGAGTGTGGGAAGTTCCTTCTAAAGTTCAGTCAAAATTGCTATTGTACTTTGTTTTAATTAGCCTTTTCAACTGGGAGACTTTGTAAAGAACTAAAATAGACAACTGGCATCAAGAAGAAATTCCTTAACTCACAGAATAGGATCTCTTAGACACACCCTTGTCTTTTATTATACCACCTAGCATACTGGTGAATATCTTTTTCTTGGACTTTACTATCAATTACTAATAGTATTTCTATCCTGCTCAAAGCAGCACAAACATCTTCTGATTATTATCATGTTTTTAACCAGTTCAGTTCACAAGGTTATGGTGGCCTTATGCTCATTATCTCCAAATGCCATTCCAGAAGATTTCTTGAGACTCTTAACTTTTCCATGGGATTCAGAGAATCCTCATGTGTTGTAGAAGTTCCAGGGGTCTTTCTCTACCATACTACTTCTGTTATACGGTGGATAGGAATGAGTTTTGTTTGGTTGGGTGTTTTTTGTTTTGTTTTTTGTTTTTTGACAAGAATGCTTTCAAAAGTTCACATTTCTTAACCAAAAACACAGATTGAAGATGAGGGCCCTTTTCGCATGCAGTTTTTTTTGTGTGTGAGGGCCCCTTGAATGTCACATGAATGGGAGCGTCGGTCCATACAACACACTCCCACTCACGCAACACTCAGGAGCCTAAAGCGGGCCATGGGCACATTTTTTTATTTTTGGCTCTAAGCTGAAAATACTGCGCAGTCACGCAATGCTCGCTGGGCCCTCACGCACTTACCTGCGTGTGGTGCGCCGAAAAAGCCTGCTCGGTCACTCTTCCTCCCCCAGCACAGCCTACAGCTCCCAAGCTGCACTGCAAAAGGAAGGGGCGGGGCACTAGCGTGACGGTCGCGCAACCGGCAAGCCACCGCGGGAGGCAGAAGGGCTGCCGTGAGCGGCTCGCGCAAATGGCTGCTCGCGTGAGCACCGCTCCCCACTGCCACGACGAAGGTAAGGTGCGAAAAGGGCCGAGTTTTTCTTTAAAAAAAAAAAAGACTGAACGGTGAAGATAGCAGAATTCTTAAATTCAGTCATCCAAGCAGAAGACTTTCAGTGCTTAGCTCTTAAAAGTCTGGGTTTGAATCCCTGTCTTTTCAGCCAGGCTTGCTAAAGTAGGAGTGCCAGTTATTTTTTAGCCCAAAGTCTTTTCATCTTTAACAAAAACAGAGTAAATAGGCATAACATAGTCTTCCTTATGCTAGAAACAGCTGTCCCTATTGATTATGGCCAGTGCAATTGGTTGAGAAATTTGCACTATTTTTTTATATGAACACATGAATGAGATGGGAAGAATCTGGTTTTAAAAAAAAAGAATATAGAAGTGAAACTAAGACCCTTTCCGCACCTTACCTTCTTCCGGCGCTGGGCTGCGGGGATCACACGAGCAGCCTCTGGCAAAAAGCTCTTGCAATTGGGATCCTTTGGCTCCGCACAAGCTGCCTGCTCGTGTGAGAGCCCCACCTCTTTCTTCCGCAGTGCAGCCTGGGACCTTCGCAGGCTGCACTGGGGCAGGAAGTGTGACTGGCACAGCTCTGGAGGCTCCACACACCCGGTAAGTGCATGCGGGGCCCAGGAGCAATGCACAATTGCACACCATTTTTGGCTTCTAGCCAAAAATGAAAAGTTGTGCGATCAGTGCCTGCCAGCCCCTGGAGCGTTGTGTGATTGTGAGTGCATTGTGCAGATTGCTCCTCACAATTGTGTGACACTCTAGGAGCCCTTTCATGTGGAAAATGCCATGCGAAAAGGGCCTGAGATTCACCCATACTTTACAACTGACATCTCATATTCTAATACTTGGGTATTTCAGGCTCATAGTTCCCTAGATAGCAATTATCTAAGGTAGTAAGTTATGTGGAGTGTGACTGAATAATAACCAAACCAAGTACATATAGGATTAGTGCCCCTCACATTTGAAAATGTTTAGCAATAGATCTTCTGATATGGCAAGGCCTTCATTGCTATTTCATTATTTTTTTTATTTGCCTATCTTTACTGTTACCCCAAAACCATGGGACCCCATGAGGTCCTATATCAGAACCTGCAATTAAAATGTAAAATGGGGAATTAATTAACTCAAATTAAAATATTTCAAGTAGAGGGATAACTTCAGGACCTTTTCACCTTTGTTTACCAGGTCATTGAAAAAGAGACCAGTCAGAAAACTTATAGTGCAATTTAAATGTGTTTTATTGGGGGAAACATACATGCTCACACACAAATAATCAACACACACAAGTAATCACACAAGGCTAACTGAAAAGGAAAGGAGGCAAACTGATAGAAGGAATAGAAAAGAGATTGAGTTACAATTACCATCGAGAGAGAGAGAAGCAGAGAAATGGTGATGTGGCTTGGAGTGATGCCCAAGGGCAACAAAGGCCTGAGGGACAGAGTGGATCTCTGAAATCTAGAAAGCTGTAAGGAGGACCCAAAATCAGGGTCCCTTTAAACCCCAATATGTGCCCTCAAGGCATTACTTTCTGCTTGGACAGCAAAGAATTTCCAGAGTGGACAAAAGGTGACAGGATGGATTAATGGTTCTAATGTGTGAAGGAAACATGTTGATGGGTTTAGCATGTATATGACAAAGGCTTTGATGGCAGTATGATCAGAGATCAGGAAGGAGTCACGGGTGAGAGAATAATGCAAATATAGATCTGTTTGAAAACTTCCTGTTTTCCTGAACCAGAGCTATCAACAAGCAAGATTCTTTGTTTTTGGAACTTGCAACACATAGGTGCCAGATTAAGGTTTTATGGCTTTGCATGCTATAGGATTTGCAAACCACAGGGGTGGCCATTACATCAGATTTTCCCGATAAACCTATGACTTATGCTGAGGTCATCTCTGACCTATTTTTCCAGTCAAAGTTCCTCCTCCACATGACCCTTTCCAGTCATTGTATATAATTTCTATTTTATGCCTATTAAACATATCTGCCAATTAATATATTTAGTCAATAAAACCATATCAGAGCAATGGAGTTACATTACCTTATTTAAATGTTATGGTATACAGACATTTCTTCTAGGAGTAAAGCAAAAGCACCACATGACTCTTTTCAAAATACCCACCCACCACATACAGCCATAGACATACATGACTGGGCAATATACAGCCTACCTTTTGAAGCAATACCAGAACCCCACTAGATTTGCAGCTTTCATTTAACAAAGAACCAAAACAAATGCTATGTGCACTAAGAGCAAAAAATATTAAAAGGAGATGCTGTGCATAAGATGTAAGACTTGTGGATCTCATCATTTTTTTTCTTCTCAACACTTGGGGGGGGGGGTCACACATTTGATCTAGGCTACAGGCCAATCCATGTAATACAATGAGAACGGTCTTAGGTAGTTGTTGTGTGCCTTCAAGTTGTTTCTGACTTATGGTGATTCTAAGGTGAAACTACTCTCAGGTTTTCTGGGGTTGAGAGTGTGTGGCACACTCAAGGTCACCCAGTGGATTTCCATGGTCTTCAGAGTGATAACCCAATGCTCAAACCACTATGTCATGCTGGCTGTCATTACTTAACCATAATCATTGGCATCTCATACCCCCCTACTCTTGTATGGAATGAGACAATTCCTTAATGACATAAAAAAGATCTTTTTCCACAAGGCCCATTTTCAAAGTAACAGGAAGGAAATTGAAGAAAAATAAATATTTTTATTTGATCAGTTCATGGATTGTCAGACTCCCTAAGGTCCACAGGTTAAGAACCCCTGTTTTAATGTGGGGATGGGGAGAGATTTGGATTGGCAAAATATTGAATTCATTTTGTCATGGATATGCAGAGACCAGGTTTCTGAGACCTACTGTATTTTAGTTGTATTATCTGTTTTTTAAAAAATAAAAAAGAATTATAAGATTTTGATTCTGGTTTTTTTTCCAAACTGGAAAGTGAAATACAGTATTTGAAAACAAATGATAAAAAAGTAAATACATATATAAGATGGGAAGGAAGGAATTACCACTTTTCTTTTTGGCGATACAAGTGAAAACAGGTAGGCAGTATTCTTCAGCTGTGGAAAAGCAATCATGTAGTTTTTGCTTTTGTTCAGAAGTCCTTCTGTTTACAGTATTTAAATTAAGTTCAAGAAAGCTTTTTTTTTTTTCAGTGTCCTTACCTCTTCATATTTTTAATCCACTTCTTCTGAAAAGAATTACAAGCACTGGATATATTTCTCTATCCTGTAGTACACAAACATTGTGTTATTGATAGTGTGATGTACAGTGATAGCCCCATGCCTGTTACTGATGAGCCATACTGCAGAAGGGGGTCTACTAATTATTGAGACTCTCTGTGAAATCTACACGACCTACTTCCTGGTATCAAAGCACAGTTCCTCCTGGGAAAAGGTCATGTTGTTTACAGGTTAGATCTATTCCCTGAGTTTCTACTATAATGGTAAAGCAGCCAATCAATATCACAACATGTGGTCTTAATTCCTCGATCACTTGAAAATAGTTTGAGGAAAAAACATGTTTGAGTGGGTGCTAACTGTGGAACTTCAACCATTTGTTGTTGTTGTTTTTGATGATGATGATGATGATGATGATGATGATGATGATGATGATGATGATGTTGATGTTATTTCCATCTGATTTCATGTTCCACTTTGGCATTCTGACCATCCTAATGTGCAACTTATGGTCAGAGAAGGAGGAATATGTTCCTACCAAATCTCCTAGGCTTCTTGACAGCTTTTGATGCCATTGATCATAGTATTCTTCTAGGCCAGCTTCCAAAGATGGGGATTAGGACTACTGTGCATCAGCGGTTCATTCCTAACAGGATAGCCATCTTCAGAAAGTGGTTCTATGACACAATTTTTCTGTTCATCACACTTGTGCTTTTCCATGGTTTCTATTTTTTTTCCTCCCTTATTTTGTGGCCATCTAGAATCACCATGCTTCTGAAACCCACACTATTATTCAGGTGAAACAGCAGAAGTGTTTACAATGGTAAAGCAGAGAATTAAGACCAATTAAATGAATTTTATCCTAGCCAAGTTGAAAGTGTTGGGAGGGTGGGATTGAAGAATTAGGATTGTGTTGTTAAACCAGTTGTGAATCAGACTACTCTCTCAAAACAGATCAAGTTCTGTTTTCAATGCCAAGGTGACATTTCTGACATATAGTGTCTTCCACCAGTTAGTATTCCATGGGTGTATGGAATCATCATCAGCAACAACAACAACAACAACAACAGCAACAACCAATCTTCAGTGAAGAGAAAGAGTCTTACTAGTGAACTGTATTCTAGGAAGGAGAAACATGGGGTCTGATATCTGACCAAAAGAGGAAGGAGTAGGCAAGTTAAGAAAAAGAAAATCAATATGTTCCTCTGGGAGCAACAGAACAGGCAAGAAATAGAGGGATGTAGTTATTTGGGAAAGTGTGATTGCACATTTCCCTACCTTTCTCAACCACACATTCTGAAGGCAAGTAATGAGCAGTAAAAGGTCTTTATCAATAGCTGTACCCTCATGGATCATGGGGGAAGTGCAGAGCCGATCCTTTGATATCTGAGTACCAGACAACATTTCTTTATCAAAATATTTTAATTTGTCATTTCCTTCAATTAAAGATTGCTGTTGACTCTCCCTTTTAGTCTGCCTCTATTTTGTTTTCAAATCTACCGAGGTTCTTAATTTTTTATCTGAAGGGTTGGTTTTTTTTAATTCATTTGATCTCTTTAATTGGAAATCATTCTCAATTTGAGCTGACAACCAGAGTACTAAATGTTATAAACAAATAGCACCTTCCCTACCCCCACCAAACTCCCCCCCGACCCTGAACAATATAGAAATAATGAGCAGAGAAGAGCGATTTTTCATTTTCAGAAGAGAAACTTTTGGACGCTAATATTCAGATTTCATTTAAACACCAATGACTGGTATGTAAAAGAAAATATAAACCCTCATTTATAAACATCATGTGATCCTCTCTCTACTTGATGTTAACTTCCCATTCACAGGAGATAAGTGGATGTTTACTGCAGCATAAGCCCTAACAGATCATCTTTCATTAAGAGTGTGTGTGTGTTTGTGTGTAGCCCCAGGCTTTAGGTACCTTAATGCAAATGCACATTTTCTCTTTAAAGAATTTATTTGAATTTTTACAACCTCTTTATATAAACATCTGTGAGAAGAGAATAACAATGAAGTAAAACAAAAACCCCAAAGAGATATTATGTTAGTAAAACTGTTCATTCCTCCCATTTAACCACAAAAACACACACACACTCTGCATAGTCAGCACCAGTCACACTATGATTCAGTTGCACTCAGCAGCCTGTAGAAGAATGAGAGGCTGATCAAAATGCCATTGAGATGCATGGGAGTTTTCTATTGATTTTGGGTGCAGTCCCCAGCAGTCACATTAACTGTATAAAGCTGGATGAAAGGAAGCAGTTGGGGCTCTTAGGAAAAAAAACAGTAAAATTAAAAATGAAAAAAGAGAGAGAGAGAGAGAGAGAGAGACAGACAGACAGACAGACAGACAGAGCAAATGAGACCCAACATAGTATGAACCTGAAGATTCCAGGGGACCAGGTCTTGAATGCTTGCTCAGCCCTGGAAATCCCACGGGGTGATCTTGTCCAAGTCATACTCTCTCAGCCTCAGGGGAAGGCAGTGACAAACCCTCTGTGAACAAAACTTAGCAAGAAAATCCTATGGCAAATGGTCTGTAGGAGCACCATAGGTAAGAGGTTACTTGAAGGGACACAACAACAATAATGCTTGTTTTTCTATTGTCTCTGTATGTGTTTGCTTGTGCATGTTGCATTCATGCAGATGTACACCCTTCCCTCCTTCCTTCCTTCCTTCCTTCCTTCCTTCCTTCCTTCCTTCCTTCCTTCCTTCCCTCCTTCCTTCCTTCCTTCTCAAGCTGTTCTGAGGCTCATTAAAAAAAAATACAACACTTGAGAAAAAAATGGTAAACTGATGCTACTGTTTCCCCTTCATTTTGAGGAGGCAGTTTATCCTGTTCCGGAACATTAATTGTCCATGGCTAAAACCCAGGGATGTAACCTTATCCTACTACTCTGGGAGGAGGTGACCCATGCTCAGATCCTAAATTTTAACAACTGATTAGATGGGCCCAGGCAAAAGCAGACAAAATAAAAACAAAATGCATGACAGAACATCGTAATTATTTAAAATTATGGATCATATCACAGAACATTCTTTGACCAGGATAAGAGCTGCAACCCAGCAGAAAACAGCAGTATCTAGGTTGCTGTTCAGCAACTATAGTTTCACATCTCTTTCTCAGGAGCATTAAAATTGTTTGTCTGTCTGCCTGTGTGCACACACATACATGTTTGTGTGTGCATTCATGTGTGTGTTCAGTGAAGCTGGATAAGCATTTTTATAGTGTCATTCAGAGACAACATTTAACAGCTGTGGGAAGAACATGGGGTCTTTTTTTCTCTGACACCATTTCGGACTTTGTTTTCATTCTGCCTTAAGTCTCCATCCAAATTCTGATCAGAAAGTCACCTTTGGAAGGTTATTGGCTCTAGTCTAAGTACCTTTAGGGACAGTAACAAACACGTCCTGGCTGTGGTGGCCTGAAGATGGTCAGAACGGTCAGCTTTGAGATGATGAATTGCTGCATGGTGAGAAATCATAGAAATATATGTATGTTCTTCTGGAAGGAGTGTACCATATCCACCCTACTCAATGATTCTTGAACGAGTATTATACTTCTTTCTTATTTAAACTTTCCACAGTAGCATCTGAAGTGCACTTTTCTGTAGTTGCCAACAATACAATTTTCATAATTATAACTAATTAAGATTCATTCGTACTGTCTTTGATAGAAAAATATGAACACTGAAAGAAAAGCAAACTATTGAAACTTTCCATAGCTATTGAAATCTCATTTGCGTTATTAAAATCGCAATTTCAGTGAAGTAATTGATCTTTTCATACATCAACTGAAGGGGGGCTCGGTTTCTTTTGGGAGAAAAAATATGTCAGACCTGTAGAGACTTAAGCCTTGCATTTCTGGCCTGAGATAAATCTAGGTCAGAACTTGAAAGTAGACAATAAAATATTATAGTGTTACCTGGAACACATCTCTTGTGTACTTATAAGAATAATGTTCTTCTTAAGGACTGACAACCTAGTTACTTTTTGGTATAATGAGTAACCTTTCCTTGCTGCTTGTAAAACAGTATGTTGTGGATGCATTTTGGAGAACTTGATACCATCCATCCATGCATCCATCCATCCATCCATTCATTCATATTTTAAAAGCAATTGAGAAGTATTTAAGTGAAAAAACACTAGTGACATTGTTACTAATGCATTACTTGTAAAGTAGCATGCAATGATTTGTGTGCTGCTTTCCAAGGAAGAAGGAGGAGGAGGAGGAGGAGGAGGAGGAGGAGGAGGAGGCAGAAGAGAAGAAGAAGAAATGTTAGCATAAGCATGACAGCTTTTAAAACTATCATTCTAACTTTTAATCTGAGAGAAACATAACATGTATACCTCATCCAGTTGTAACTGAAGAATGGGCTCTGGGAAACAATGGAAGTAACACACTATTTATTTTCTTCATCACCTTTGCATGTATGTACCTGTAAGTCCATTCCATTCCACTGCACATTAATCTGTGATATTTATTAAATCCAGTCAATAATTCACATTTAAATCTATATTTGAAATGTGCTTGCTCTCAAAATATGAATCTATTTTCTCTCAAAACACACATTTTAAAATTTATGTTTCATACTTTTTTCAGGATAAACATCACATCACAATAACTGGCAAAGTGTAAAATCCAAAAGAGTATACACTCCAGTCCTTACATTTGTCTGGTAGTTGTGTTCAGGTTCATTTATATTGTAATTTGTGAAGATCAAATCCCTCCAGAAACTTCACTATCCACAGAAGAGGCTTTGCTCTGATTAATAAGAATGGATCAGGTGAATATTATAAAAATATATATTTATAAAAATATAAAAATAATAAGAAATATACTTGCTTATTTTGCCTGAAGGTTCCTTGGACTCACCACATTCTTGACAGCTACACACTAGGGTTTGGTATATAAACATTTTTTTCCAATTAAAAAAAAGAACAGTGACATATTCTGAGATTGTGTAAGTTCATGTGCATTATGAAGCAACTTTTAGTTGAATATTACATGAATAAAAATGAATAAAATGTAGAGGTTAAAGGAGGAGGTGCTATAATTGCTAAGGATAAAGTTAATATATTCAACATGATAGACCACTTAGCTGTAGGGCAGGCAAGACTCACAAGGGAAAACTAGTTCATTAGTCAAACAGTACTGCATTGTAAGTCTTGTTTATTTTTTATTTACAATAATAATACAGACATGAAAGAAACATCTTGTTAAAGAACACATTCCGACAAGAGAACAAATTACGATAATGGTCCCTGCTTTGTTTTTCTTTTGCTCTCATTTCCTTTCCATTCTACATTCACTACTATTTTACAAATGCAAACACCATATAAAAATAAAACTATGCCAGGAAGCGGGGAGAATGAAGTATTTGGCTGACATTGTCTGTACTAGAGGAAAGTTCTGTGGATAGCATAAAGTGCCAAAAAGGCAGTAGGAAAAGAGGCAGGTCAGAATCCTTTATCATGGTCTATGTTACATAACTGTAATCATACTTAGCTATGTAGCGGAAATGCTAAGAACCCTGTTAACGCATAGCAAAGAGGCATGAAGGGACATCAGCAAGAGTGCCCAGATGTGGATTGGGCTTACCTATGCACATTGGCACTCCCTAGTCAGTGACCAAATGCACAATGAGACCGATACACATTGGGCCTGATGTACGTCGGTGCCATTGTGCAGCAGTCACTTTGGCAGCTGTCCTACTTAATAACACAATAGCAATCCCTAACTGGAAATGTCTGTTATGGAACTGCCCAGGTCTAATTCCCACAGATGTTAATCCATTTACCGAGCCATAAATACTCAACAGCATTACAGCCATTGATAATATTACAGACAGATTGACTGAATCAAGGAAGTTATAGCCTTTAGCTTTCAAGACCTGAGCAGGGCTGTTGATGATCTCTAACTCATAGGGTGATCATAAGGTGAAGCCAATTTGATGACAAATAATGACAAAAATTAGTTTTATTCTAGTGACCCACTAACTGCTTCTACCACAATCCCTGTAAGTGATTGAAAGTTGAGAGTAGGGGGATAATTTTTAGGGGGAGTGAAATTAATGCTGATCACAAGCTGTGCTAGATGGTTAGACAGAAGAAGCTGTATAATAGTCCTATTAATTAAGAGTCACAAATTCTAATGTCTTTTGAACTGGCTGACTACTAAAAGGTGGAACAGGAAGAGGTTTGGCTGGGACCATGAACCTGAACACAACTATCAGACAAATGTAAGGACTGGGGTGTATGCTCTTTTGGATTTTGCACTTTGCCAGTTACTCACTGGTCCAACAGTGGAGAAATACCATTCTATAAGAGGCCTGTGTTCTAATAGTTTTCATCCTTCCCTCAGAAGTCTTCTTCCCCATGGGAAAGTGCAATGTAATGCTGGTTAAGTGATCACATGTGATCCCAGAATCAAGGAAACAAGTGCTTGCCTCTTAGATTGTAACTTTGTTTGGGAAGCTGTTTCTTCTCCAGTAGTGGGCACAGGAAGACTATACAAAAAATACAGGTATCTGAAGGAAAGTTAGAGCCAACCTGGTGTAGTGGTTTGAGCATGACTCGGGAGACCAGGCTTTCAATACCTGCTTTGCCACAGGCTGACCTTGAGCAAGTCACATTCTCTCAGCCCCAGTGGAAGACAAAGGCAAAAAGCCCTCTGAACAATGCTTGCCAAGTAAACCTTGTGCAGAAATGACTTGAAAGCACACAACAACAACAAAAAGGAAAGCCAATTTCTTACTCAAGTGTATGTATGAACAATGGCTACCAGTCTTTACCAAACTCTTCTCAGGAAAGCCACACATGCTGACATAAAACTGGGCATCTGCACAAAATTCTATCCATGGGATGGAACAGAAACATCAGGAATAAGGGCACACAGTGCCGGTTTTTATATTAAATTATATTTAAAAAATATTGTTAAGACTGAAAACTCGTATTACGAGAACCTTATTTGTGACTTCATCAACATCACTATTTTCAGTAGAAAATCTTCACAGATCTGTTTTAATAGTCTCCTAGTTCTTTAATCACAACTGCTTACATGTTTTCAAATATGACTACTCATCTGAAAGAAAGAAAGAAAAAACACCTTAGTATAAAAAAATAAAGCTGGACTCACAAACTGGACTCAAGTGAAACACTCCAAATGCTGTGAAACCTGAAATGACTAGTCACTTTTGGAAACCTTTGTCACCTTGTCATCAGGCATCATAAAATGTCATTTGGAATACTAAAGATATAACCCAGTTCTGTCATTCTTATTCACATTGATACATACATTCCAGAATACACACAAGCATGCCTGCACGCATGCACGCACCCACTTGCCTTATTGTTCAGGTAAAGTTAAGCACTGTTAAGCCCATTTCATTCATTATTACTTAGGTTGCACCATGGAATGAACATTTATCTCTTTCTCCCATCATGATTGCCAGTGTGTGTAGAGTTAATAAGCTTCAAAAGGAGCAGCAGGAGTAGCCTCTGAAACTCTTTGAACCTAGCAGACCTTCTTTTCAGATCAGGTATTATGCTCATAAAATCATTCATATACTGTGAAGGAAACCCAAGGGCTATCTAGTCCAGCCCAATACTGGGACAGTAATCCACAGCTAAAGTAGTTCTGAGAGGTAATCCTCATAAACCAAGACCGTTTCTGCACTAGCCTGTTACAATGCTATTATCATAGAATCATAGAATCATAGAAATGTAGAGTTGGAAGAGATCCAGTCCAACCCCCTGCCAAGCAGGAACACCCTCAAAGCACTCCCGACAGATGGCCATCTAGCCTCTGCTTAAAAACCTCCAAAGAAGGAGACTCCACTACACTCTGAGGCAGCATATTCCACTGCTGGACAGCTCTGACCATCAGGAAGTTCTTCCTGAGGTTCAGGTGAAATCTCCTTTCCTGCAGCTTGAATCCATTGCTCCTTGTCCTGGTCCCTGGAGCAGCAGAAAACAAGCCCTCTCCCTCCTCTACATGGCTTCCTTTCAAATATTTAAACATGGCTATCATGTCCCCTCTTAACCTTCTCTTCTGTAGACTAAACATACCCAACTCTCCAAGTCTATCCTCATAGGGCATGGCTTCCAGGCCTCTCACCATTTTGGTCGCCCTCCTCTGGACTTGCTCCAGCTTGACCATGTCCTTCTTGAATTGGGGTGCCCAGAATTGGACACAGTATTCAAGATGAGGTCTAACCAAAGCAGAGTAGAGTGGTACCAGTACCTCCCTCAATCTAGACACCATACTCCTATTGATGCAGCCAAGAATTGCATTGGCTTTCTTGGTTGCCTCATCACACTGCTGACTCATGTTCAGCTTGTGGTCTATTAAGACTCCTAGATCCCTTTCACACATACTGCTATCCAGCCATTATTCCACTTTCAACATCCTATGGAATCCTGTGGTTTGCAGTTTAAATGCGGAAATGGTCCAAGAGTTCTCCAACTTTTCTCCCTATCCTTGCGACAGCAGTTAAGGCAAAATATTCAGAAATCAGTTCGGTTTTGGTGAGCTGAAACAACTTTAGAGATCTACACTAAATTTTGTGACTGGTGTATAACTAGACTGCATTAGTATGTTTCATAGCACTTTAATTATCATGGCTACATGCTACGGAATCCTGAGATTGGTAGCATGGTAGTGTGATCAGAATTCTCTCTCTCTTCTGTTGCCTGTTTATAAAGAACTCCTTGCTGTCCTTCCATCAGCAGGCAAATACTTTTTTTTTTTTTCCTTCTGAGAGGCTTCTGAGAATGGAATGTTTTTAAGGAAATGGATTTTAAGCACGGATAGTAACATTTAAATTGTACTGTTCTCAAGAACTGCTGTATCACATTTTTAATTCTATGTTTTAAACTGTTTTACAGTTGCTAATACTTTAATTATATTTTAATTCTCATTTTTATATCTCATAAATATAACGTGTTTTATGGGAGGAAAAGCAAGACGTAAATAATGATGATGATGACGATGATGATGTTATTATTGTTATTACTATTGTTGTTGTTGTTATCATTATTATTCCTAGTTAATAAAATTGCAAATCTCTATATTACGTAAAGTAGAAGCATGACCGTGAATGTGGTATGACAATAATATAATTGTGTATGCAAATATACTTTACCTACCACTTTTCTTCACAAAGCCCATAGGGATAAATCAGACAAACACATAAGACATAGTCATCATCTCAGGTTAGATAGTGGGGAAAGGATACTGTTTCTATGTTCCATAATAATATATTGTCCCTTTTCCCACACAACCTACCCCATTTTCACACAGGGCAATAAAAAGAATCTGATAGCTGTGAAAACCTTTCAGGAAAGTTTTTTTCCCTTTTTTAAAAAATGAAACAGAACATGCAGCTACAGAAGTTGTATAAAAGTGGATACAAAAGAATGTTCAGGTGAATACATTTTTTAAAAAAGGAGGAAAACAAACTTATGCTAAGAAATGGTAGCAGATGGAAATGACTTGGAACAAATTAACAGCAACGATAACAACAGATTGGGAAGGAGGAGAAACCCATGGCACCAAATATTACACCAGCAAAATGGAGACTATGCAGAATGGTGTCAGCAGAACCCTTTTCCCTCTGTTCCATAAAATGCAAGTTAACAATACAGTTTTGCTTGGCAAAAGCAATTGATTTCACAGTATCAAACCACCTCTCTCTAAAACTGTTTGCATAAATAGGCATCAAACTGCTGCATCCTGTCAGGTGAAAATTTTAAACCATATGTATTTTTTCTGTCATGTGGCCACAGAGTCACACAACATGAGAAAGCATATTTATTTAAAAGTAAATCCCACACAGTTAAATGTGTCTCCCTAGGCACACAGTTTTTACTTTCCTTGTCTCATCAGTGGCAATTAAGAAAGAATGCTTTAAGAGAGTAGGTGGGTAGCAAGGGTATTTAACCTCTTCATCTCCTATAATTAACCTAAAATTAGGCCTTCCAGATAATTTCCTGTTTGGTCCAGAGTTGCCTGGAGCAAGGTTTTTGGCCTGGGGCCCCATTGACAAAACACAGATCTTGTTGTTAGACTTGACAGCAACTTTTTAAAATATGGCAACAGCCTGTTCTTCTTATTTACAATCCTAATCACATCATTGATTTTGGTAATCTTTTCTGCACTAAGAGCAGTTATTAATCCTCTCAAAACAGGACCAGAGTGTTTGTTTGTCTGTTTTGTAAGCCTAGATAATTAAAATTAAGCTGAGTAATGACACCCCAGAGATTTCTCTTAGAACTGTTAGAAAGACCACAACCAATGCTAATGGAGAAACTAAAGTGAGCATGGAATTTCCTGGTGTAACTGAGAATATGTATGCACCAAAAATTATTCAGAAAGACAGAAGATTGAAATCCTTGCTTGATGTAGCACTTTATGCTGCAAAGCTGGCCATGATGAAATTTAATTCATAAGAAATATTTACTTATTAACTCAAAGTTATTGAAACTTGATCCTAAAGGAGGGCAGGAATGTGCAAATGTCCTGCAGCCAGAATTGTAATTGGGATTGCAATTATTAGTGCTTGCACTGAAGAACTGAAAAATAAACAAATCTGATCTGTTTTATAATTTCCAAATTGCTTTCCAGTGCTAGCCCTCATGAGCATGCTCGCATGGTCACTTGAGAGCTGTATTGGTATGCTCCAGTAAGCTGCACAGTAGAAGAGAAAAGGACAGTAGTGGTAGATGCAGTTGCGTAGGGACATGGGGGTAGGGGAGCGATTCGCTCCGGGCGGCAATGTTTCTGAGGCATCCGGGCCAGTAGCCAGGATGCCCTGGCTATGCCCCGTGCATCCTGGCCATGCCCTGGCTATGCCCCCACACACCGCAGTCACACCCCTGTGCACAGTGTTCATGCCCCTTGCGTCATAGCCCTGCCCCCCCCCGCCCTCCCTCCACACACTCCACACTCCACCACTGGCTAGATGAGAGGATTTGTCCCAGAAGTCAGACTCTAAGATGATCAGTGCAAATGGATGCATGTGGCACCACCCTTGTCAATGAGTGTTCCTTGATCACTTGGGCATGAACATCCATGTGTCTTGAGGTAGTACATATCTGATGGAATTTGTCAATAGAAATGCATCTTAGAAGATTTGTAGCAAAATGTAGACATATAAGAGCTATTCCTCAGGTGCCTTTTTATTTAACACAGAGAAAATAAATATCAATCAATCAGTTTGTTTATGGTCATAGACCAAATAAAAATGTGTAAAAAAAGTTATTATAAAATAATACCAGTACACAATTGCAGTTACAGCTAAAATTCATACGTTAAAAACAAGTATCTAAATACATTGCATTTGTTTCAAAAGTCCAAATATGATGGAGCTTGGCAATAGAAGTGCATCTGGGAAGATTTATACCACAGTGTAGACATACAAGAGCTATTCCTCAGATAGCTTTCTATTTAACACAGAGAAAATTTATACACACACACATATATATAAATACATACAATGAGCAGTTTGGGTATACACAAGAGGCATATTACTCTATGGACTCCATATAACTAGCATCTGTATAGCAATCCATATTGCTGTATTGTTTCTAACAGAGAATTAACTAGCTCAAAAAAATAAAGATTAAATAAATAAAGATTAAAAATAAAGCAAAACAAAACCCCTAAATATATAAAATACAAACCCATACACTATACTTAAATATTGGATAGAGACAGATGGAGAAGGTTGGGCCTTGAATAGGCCAGGTTCTGGCTTGTGATAGCTACCAGGGACGGGGCTATGCAAATTTAAAGTCCTAAGTTTTCTGAAAGAGAACATGAGAAGGAGGAAGAATTAGAATAATTTGGTGTTCATGCCAACAAAGTAGGAGAGACTAATCTAGAATTCATAGCTAGAGGAGAAAAAATAGCTTACATTTGTTTCTTCAGAAAATTTATTCATATATAGTACAGTGCAGCAGAAACAGTACACATGTGACCAAGCAACATCATGGTGTGGACAAAATGCTGAAAGTTATAAAAGAGGAAGAGCAGCCAAACTAGGGGAAGCTGCAGAAGTTTGTTTTTACTGACCCTACTGGGAAGGGCAAGATTCTACCTCCTCCTGTCCTGTCCCTGCTGCTGAATTACTTGAGTGAAAACTACTTTTACACTTTGATCTTGAAGTTGTAGCAATTGCAATAGGATGAGGGCAAAGGGGGAAAGTCAGAGAAGAAGAAGCTAGGGCATTTTAAAAGCTGATGGAAAAGTGGTACAAAAAAAGATTTATTAGGACTGTCCCTGTCAAATCAGGGCTGTTGAAGGATAATATAGACCTCTCTGATCTTGGAAGCTAAGCAGGGTTGGCCCTGCTTACTACTTGGATGGGAGACCACCAACGAATACCAGGTTCATGTAGGTTATATTTCAGAAGAAAGAACTGGCAAAACTGCCTCTGAGTATTCCTTGATCAAGAAAACCCTATGAAATTAATAAGATCACATTAACTCAACAGGCAACTTGAAGGAACATACACAAAGATAGCTGAATACAATTTACCTCTGTACTACAGTTTCATTTTCTTCACAAGCCTTCAATTGAGACACAGATGTAAATTCTGTTGCTTTTACATCCCATTTCAACAAAATCTATTTGAAGAGATTTGGGGTTAAGCTTAAATCTGTTTGTCTCTTAGGAACATAGAGATTTACATTCTTTAACGAATGCAATCACCAATTACTATTGTCTCGTCTTAACTTGTACTACATGATGGATTATTCAAATTCCATTTTTTCCATGGAGGAGTGTTGATTTCAGCCCAAATTTAAGCATATTTAGCTCCAATAGTTCAGTATTCTGTAGCTGAACTGCACACACTGAGAGAGGACTAACTTTTGTAGCATGCCAATAGCCATTCCTAGGTTTACTTAGATTGAATCTTACTCTTACCAATAAATGTGAACAAAGATTTTCTGGAATATGTCTATCAGGACATGGTGAGGAACTTGGAGACCAAGGCTATAACTGAAAGAGCTAGGTGTGTTAAGAAAGAGAGGATTAAAATGATGTTTGATTCCAGTCCTCAAATATCAGAAAGGCAGTTGCATAGATGACAGATCAAGTTTTCTTTCTGTTGATGCATAGGGTAAGACTCAAACCAATGGGTTCAACTTGTAAGAGATTTTTTGGCTTAACATTGAGAACAACCTACTAATCGCATGAGCTTCTGGACAATGGAGCAGACTAAAAGGTGGCACGGATATAGTAGCATAGTCACCTTAGTTCCAGAAATTAGATGGCTACATTTCAGTGATGCTGTAAAATAAATCCCACACATTAGCAGGGGGAAGATTAGATAACCTTTGAGATCCTTTCAACTTTCTGTGAGAACACTGCAGCGGAGTCACTTTACGATTAGAAAATAGTAGTGGGAATAAGTTCTTATTTACACTTAAATCTGTTTAATGCATCTGTTCCAGGTAACATTAACTAGGGTAGCATCTGGTTCATAAAACATAAACTATGATAGAATATGGAGAAGTCTACTAAACAACATGTGTGCACAGGTTTCTTTTGATGCATGGACACTCAGTCTGTTCAGTCAAGAATGCTGTCCTCTGTGATACCACTTCAAAATTAAGTGCAGAAACAAATGAAAGAAGGTCCCTGACTCAAAAATGTTTCCTATTTTTAAGGAAAGGAAAAGCCAGGATCAAAAGGATCAGAGTTGTTTTTTCTTATCTTGATCTTCTGGCCATTGGGAGAAAAAATATGGACACTGTGGGAGTTAAGACAATTAATTTGAAAAATGGATTTACCAGTCTAGAACCATTTGTTTAGATTTCTAAATGGTAGCATGAAGGAAAATGGGCATAAAATCAACAGCTTGAGTAAATGGACAAAACATTTTGTTGGCTGATATATGTTCCTCCCATTAAAAAACAAAAAACAAACAGAACATACATGTTTGGTAACTTCATGCTAAAAGCCATCTTCTCCTGAACCCCAATCCTTGGATAATGGGAGGAGAAACATTTTATGGAGGCCAAGGAGACAAATGATGATCAAGATCAAGACACCGTACAAGGGAATCTGTTGCTAATATCTCCTTTCAATCTGAAAGGTGGATTTACCAGCCTAGAACCATTTATTTGCATTTCTAAGTGGCAGCATGGAGCAAAATGTGGTTTTGCAAACGATTAGTCTTCATTTGTCGAAGTAATTGCTGCCTAAAACAATGACATATGGAGGAGTTGACAGGAACTGTGGCATTGGGGTCGATTTTGACACTTGCTTCGGAAATAAAGAAATAAATAATATAAAATAGAAAACCCCATTTGGAGTTGGCATTTTTAAAGAGAGAGAGAGAGAGGAGAAAAGGCATGCCTGCTGTAAAACTAGGCCTAGACTCCTTGTTAATCAATAGCCCCTATTGAAGAGAGCTGTGTATGGCATCACAGCTGCAACAGTATTATTAGAAAATGATATAGTGAGCATTAGGATGTATAATTCATATTGCCTTCATTTGCTCAGGCCATCGTGAAAATCTATAAATCATTTTCTTGTTCATGTATTGTCTAAGTGCAATTTGTCATTTTGCATTAGGGGGCTGCTTCAGCTCATCAGTGCTTTTAATTCACTATTTAGAGTTTAACAAAATGCTGCCCAGCCCCTGCCTGACAACTAAGACTTTATGAGAACGAAGTGCTCTAGCATGGAGTTTGGACAAATAGAAAGAAGAGATAAGGAGGATGCCCTTAGCCGTTAGCAATGTTCTTGCAATCCTGATGCCTTGTTTATGCATATTAGAGATAATCTACAGGGAAGCTATCCTCCCATGTCACTGCACAGAAATGATGAGAGGGAGATACGGGAGAGTGGGTGTTGATAGGATGAGTGCACAATTGTGCCAGTTTGTGTGCTGGGCTTTTGTATACTGTGCTCATGTATGGGGAAATTACATTAAATATTTTTACCCCTTTGTCTCTTTACAAAGCTGGATTATGCTGTAACCAGAGTTGCCTCCACAGAGAATTGGAACGAGGGAAACTCCAGTTCTGATGGCAACAAACTGGAGGTCTGGAAAATACCTGGAAAAATACAGAATCAGTTGAAAGCTATAGAAAATGGTGGGATTAGTCACCTTACTCATCCATTTCATTTCTTTGCAAGACCATGTTTATCTATACCTGGCTGCTAGGTACCAATGGCCAAATTTGTTACAGTGAGAAATGGTGGGCATATACTGCCATCATGTTGACAAATACGAGGTAATGTCTGGTGAAAACTGTCAATTGTTTTCTTCAATTTTGCTTAATTTCATCAATGTTAGTCCCATTTTGGGTAAACCCATTGACTCCATGGAAGCATAAGAAGTCACCACTTTTGTACATTCTATCAATAGGTCTACTTTAGTTGGAATTTAGTTGGATTTAGGTACTGGACGCTGGTGGCTTCAGTGTCAGAGTGGAGAATCTGCTCCAGTTCTTAATCCAGACTTCAAAGGAACTATTCAACGAACTGAACTCTATATCTAAAATATGTTCCCTATCATGAATAATGCCTTTAAACTTCAGGCAAAATACTGAGCATATTCAATGACCCACTGTTTGCACAGCCATCACCCCCCATTAGATTTATGTCTCTGTATTCCACAGCATGTTGACTAGGTGTACTGAATAGCCAAAAGAAAGGGAAATGATTATTGTGTTTGTGTCTTGTACATGTATAAATTTGCCTACATGAGCAGTTGGCCATTTTTGTTGAATGCAGAATATTTCTATTCATTTTCCAGTTGCAGAGGTGGTATTTTGCTTTGGGTGCACATGGTTCATATAGAGTACACATGTAGATGCACATTGTGTGCTGGAGCACATTATTCACTTGCATAAGATCACAATACACTAATGAGATGGCACTGCACCGCCACCGTATAACTCAATAAGCATAAAGTTGCACTCCGTCTTTCTGATAAGGAATGCTGATCTGTAAACAAAGTGGTATATCCACGTGTTTGTTTCAAAGGGGAACAGAGAGGTTCTATACCTTTAATGGCTACCTATGAAAGTTCTGTGGCACCTTAGAGACCAGCAAACCCAGGACTTCTGATTTGCTTCAGAGTCCAGTATGGTAATTCAAATCTGGGCCTGATTCAGTCCTTATCAAATCTGATCCAACTTGCTGGCTCAAAAGAGTCCTCTTGATAAGTGAAAATTAGCTGTTTGTACCCCCCCCAGTGCTTACAAATCTTAATGGAGGAGAAGTGGGTTTGTTCTCATTATCACCCAAATGATTGGTCTTTTCTGGATAAACACAAATGAGTCTTTTCCCCTCTGTCCCAAAGGCATCACATGTACTTGTATCACTGCTATGCTAATGTTATGTTAAAATAACAACAAAAGTAATACTAATAATGATGATGGTTTTAAAAACTGTAAATGATGTGTAAGTTTAATGGAGAAATCTAAAAGAAGTAGTTTGTTTGCTAAATCAAATGGGTCATCCCCCAATGGTGGACGAGGAGGAAGAAAAGGAAAGAAAAAAATACACTGTGAATGATATACACATGTTCTTTCAATGTGCACTTGAACACAGAGAGACACAGAGAGAGGGGAAGTACAGAGATTATTTTTTTAAAAAAAAAAAATTGAATCACACTGAGAAAGTAGTCAGACACCTAACAACTGGCAGGGCAATTGCAATGGGGATGGGACATAAAAAGTTACTACCTAAAACACACAGAGGCTCATAAACAGCTTATTACTCAAGTTAACAAATTAAAACGGAAGATAGAAGACTGAGAAAAGGTACTCAACAATTGAAAAGTTTTTTTTTTAAAAAAAGACTTCCAGAAACCAAATTCATGATAATTAACAACTGCCCAAATCCTCATCATAGCTCTTTCAACATTCTGCTACTAACAGCTAAATCTGGCAACAAACAAAGAGATGTAGAAGATAATTGACTATATATAATTTCTATGACATCTCACAATCCAGCCCTGTAATTAGAGAGTGCTGATGAGATTCCTGCTCAAGATTGCATGTTAGAGCTGTCAGCAAGCAAACCCCAGCCTCCTTCTTCCCTTCTACAACTCACCTTGGTATTTTTCCTATATGTCTAGCGTGGAAACATACAGGTGGTCTTCTTCCTACTTCTTTTTGATGTCTAAATCCCCAGATCAGTTTGAATAGTGTCAGGTTGTCAGCAGTCACCCCAGAACTTAATAGGACTAAACTTACCTGATCACAATACACTAATGATGTTACAAACTGGCCCATTTTGTTTTAGGATTTTGGATTTGGCTGAATCGATCGTACAACCCTGTTCATTACAGCATGAGCTTTTGTGGACTATTGCCACTTCATCAGGTGCACAAAGTGTTATTTAAATTTTTTGCATAACATTGCATGCATCTGATAATGTGGGGGAAATTCTACCAATGCTTGTGCCATAATAAATGTGTTAGTCTAAGATGCCACAGGACTCTGCTCTTCCTACCAGTAATATACATGTGCTGACAAGCAGAACAGTGCATCCTTAACTTGAAGGATGGTATGCAAGGTATTGAGAAACTGAACAAATTATGAAGTCCTCTTCATTCACTCAAAGCTGTTGTGAGGTGATAACCCCATTCTATTAAATGGTTTCTAGGGCTTTTCTTCTCTTTTATTTGAATCTACCTTCTCCCTCCTCTCAATGATTTTTCCTGAAGAAACATTTTCTTTTCCTTTGCCCCTGGTTCCCCATTGTTTATTGGTTAATTATGCTAGCTAGGCCATTGTGTAGTTTTCTTCTTCTTCTTCTTCTTCTTCTTCTTCTTCTTCTTCTTCTTCTTCTTCTTCTTCTTCTCAGTATGCCTTTTTATTACCCCATCTGGGTTTCCTTTTTTTCCTCAATTACTAGGAAAAATGCCTCTCACCAAGCTCCAAGCATGCCACAATAATAAGAGGATTTAGAAACAGATTGCTTTCAAGTCATATTAAATCACCGCAAGCAGTCATTTATCCAGATGTTAACAAACCGCCGTCCCTTTCCTTTTCCCAAAGGGTACATAAGACAGAAAGTCCAATTCTCCCCACCCTACATGCACACTTTTCATTTTACTAAAGCACTAAAAAGGAGAATATGGGCATTTTTAAAAAATGAAAAGTGGATGTCTTAACATAGTTTTCCCCATGCTCTTGAGATATGATAGTTGACCAGTTGTTCCAGTCATCCACAATCAGCACAGCCAGTGGTGCATCAGGTTGGAAAAGGCTTTTCTTGAAACAAGAGCACAACTACTACTTAATTGCAAATGCATGAAGAAATCAGTAGGTTAAATCAGCAGGGGAAATTATGTGGCCCTCCAGATTTTACATGACTGGATACTTTTATAGGGATATCAGTCATTAGAATGCTGAAAATTCCACCTGGAAATTGGAGTGGCAGCTGCATAGTAGTGAGAGCGCAACCTGGTACCATCTACAGTCCTCCCTCCACATTTGCAGGTTTGACCTTCATGAATTTGATTACTTGTGAGATGCCTGCTTGCCTCTCCCTCAGAACTCTCTCCCTCCCATTCCTTCATCTTTAGCCCGGGCATGCTGCCTTCCTTCTCTGTGCCCCAGGAAAATGCAAGCAAATGGAGGGGAAAAGGCTCTCATGCACACCTTCCTCTGTTCTCTTGCCTTTTCCTTGGATGCCCTGCCTTCTTTCTCTGCATCTGGGCAAAGGCAAGCAAATGGAAGGGGAAAGACTTATGGTTCTGCGCCCCAAACCCTTGCAAAAGTCAAGTGGCCACTGTAGTTGGCTATGAGGTTTCACCTTAGTGTAAAGTTCTACCAGACTAGCTAACTACTCAGTTCTACCCATGCTGCATGTCCAGATTGGGAATCAGTGTCTCGTGATTATATCAGTTATTAATTGTGTAGTGTATATTTACTGTTGTTGTGTGGATTGTTTTACTAAAGCACAATGTTTGAAGAAAATGGGACAGCAATATGAATTGCCTGAGCAGAAGGAGATACGGCAATGGCATGGTGATGTGTTACTACAGAGGAAAGAGAGATGCTTAATAGCAGTTCACCTTCCAATCACCCTATCATCCCAGAGAACTTTGAGAGTGAACCAAGGTACCCACAAAACCTCACCTTGCTCCTATGTAATATCAGGGCAGTTAAAAAATAAAACACATATACACCATGACCTTCTTAAGGATGAGGAGGCCAACCTAGCATGCTTTATGGAAACTTGGCTAGGAGATCAGAGTAAACTGGGCTCAGGCTCTCCTACCAGGATACTGCGTTAATGAACAGGGAAAGTAGGCATAGGACAGAGTAGTTGTGGTCTCTAAAGATCATCTTAACCTGACAAGACTACCTGTTAGGAAACTGAATCATGTTGAATGTATGTACCTCAGTCTGAAGATCAGGGATAGACTGGGGATTCTGTTACTATACTGGCTATCCTGCTGCCTATCAGATTCCCTGGCCAAGCTCACAGAACTGATCTTAGAGTTGATGTTGGAGTTATCCAGACTTTTGGTCCTGGGTGACTTCAACATCCCATTTGAGGTCATTCTGTCAGGTGCAGCTCAGGAGTTCATGGCATTCATGACAAGCATGAGCCTATCCTAATTGATCTCAGAGCCCACATACTCATCAGGCCACACCCTTGATGGTGTTTTCAATTCTGAGCAGCTGGATCTGTGGTTGGAAGTGGTTAATACCTCTGATTTGTCATGGACAGACCAGTTTCTGGTCAGAATTAGCATCATGGCTACTGTCTATACCTGCAGAGGTGGCTGACGTTCACCCTCAAAGGCTGAATGGGTCATTTGGGATTCCAGAAAGGCTTAGGGAGTTTTATGGCTGATATCACCTATGCCTTTGTCAAAGCCATGGTCAGGAGACGGAATCAAGACCTGACTAGGACTATTGAAACAATTGCCCCCAAACAGTTTCTTTGACCCTACTAATCAGGCTCCTTGGTATACAGAAGATCTCAGGAAGCTGAAACAGGAAAGATAATGATTGGAGTGCAGATAAAGGAAAGCTTATATTTGAAAAGACAAGAATATCTTTGTTCCTATAAGGTGGCAATATATGCAGCAAAGAAAGTCTTGTTCTCTGCACTCACTGTGCCTGCAAATTCAAGTCCAGCTAAATAATTCAGGGCGATGAGGGATCTAACTCAGGCATCTTCCTCCCTGAATCCAGTTCTAGAGCCTTCTGCAGTTCGCTCTGTTACTTTTAACAACCATTTCACAGATAAAATCTCTTGGATAAAAGCTGATTTAGACCCTGCCTTTTTAGTAGAAGCTAATGATGGGGTGTAACAACTCTGTAAGATTACACTGGATCAATTTCATTTAGTGAGTACTGTAGATGTGGACAAACTCCTAAAATGAGTAAGAAGGACAACCTGTCCCCTCAACCTCTCTCTTTCTTTGCTGGTTATCCAGGAAGGAGATGTAGTTAGATTTCAGTTGCAACATATTATTAATGCATGGTGAGAAGTTTTCTATCTTGTTTAAAAGAAGTGGTGGTATGACCTCTTCTAGAAGAGTCTTCCCTGGACTCTCTGGACTTTAGCAATTATAGAGCAATATTGAATCTTCCTGTTTTAGGCAAAGTGGCTGAGAAGGCAGTTGCCTTCCAGCTCCAGGCAGTCTCAGATGATATAGGTCTTTAGACTGATTACAAATCCAATTTAGAGGAGAATAGAGTTGAGACCTCTATAGTTGCGTTAATGTTTTGCTTTTGCATTGACAAAGAGAATAAATTAAGGCTTCTGGACCTCTCAATGGAATTTGATATTATCAACTATGATATCCTTCTGGATTGTCTGAGGGATTTTGGAATTAGGGGCACTGTTTTTCAGTAATTATGATCCTGTCTCTCATGTAGGTTCCAGATTGTAGTGTTTGGGAACTGCTGCTCCTCAGAAAAGGACCTGTTACATGACATATCATAAAGGTACCATTCTATCCCCAATGCTATTTAATATCTACTAGAAGCCTCTGAAAGAGATCTTCTAGACACATGATATAGGGTGTTATCAGAATCCTTATGACATCTAAATATACTTCTCCATGCCTTCAAAAAATAGCATCAGCTAAAGATCATGTGTCTCTTCTGAATGATTGTCTGGAGGAGGTAGTATGCTGGATAAGAAAAAACAAACTGAAATTGAATCCAGACAGGACCAAGGTGCTTACTGTTAAGGGTCCTAATTTGGGGTTGGAGGTGTGTCAGCCAGTCCTGGATGGGCATACATTCATGCTGAAAGACTGCATTGACAGCTTGGTGTGCTTCTGGATCAGTCACTCCAAATGACAGCCTAGATAGATATGGTGGCCAGGAGTGCTTACTACCAGCTTTGACTGATAGGCAAGCACTGGTAACCTCAAGACTGGATTTCTACAATGGACTATACATTGGAGTACCTCTGTACCAAGTTTGGAAACTTCAGTTAAAGCAACATAGGGCAGCCAGATTGGTTACTGGTACATCTAGGAGTGATCATATTACACCTATGTTAAAATCAATCCACCTGCTGCCTATTAGTTTCTGGGCAAAGTACAAAGTGTTGGTTGTTTAAAGCCCTACATGGTTTGGGCCCAGGTTACCTGTGGGAGTACCTTTCTTGTATTATCCACCCTCTCCTATTAGGTCTTCTAGGGAACATTAGCTTCAGATTACAAGAGAACTTTTTCATCAGCCACCTCCAAACTGTGACGTGATCTGCAAGAAGAGATTTGACAGGTAGATTCACTGTCTGGGTTTAAAACAGCTTTAAAGAGCAGTCTCTTCTGTCCAGCCTATGCAGATGGTTTTTAAATTACAAGTTTTTAAATTATGAATTGATTGTTTTTAATAAGTATCAGAACCAGTGTAGTATAGTGCTTACTACATTGGACTATAACCCTGGAGAACAGAGTGAGATTCGCTGCTTGGTCATGGAAACCTACTAGATGACTTCGGATGTGCCACATACTCTCAGCCCCAGAGAACCCCATGGTAGGTTGGCCTTACAGTCACCATAAATCAGAAATGACTTGAAGGCACACAACAACAATATTTTTAACTGATGTTATGCTCTCTTTACTATGTATTTTTTAAATTGGCGTTTGTTTTTTAAACTGTTTTATGTGTGCGCCCTGGTGGCGCAGTGGTTAAATGCCAGTACTGCAACCACAAGGTTGTGAGTTCGATCCTGCCGGGCTCCAAGGTTGACTCAGCCTTCCATCTTTCCGCAGGTCGGTAAAATGAGTACCCAGCTTGTTGGGGGCAATTAGCTAAAATACATTGTAAACCGCTTAGATAACACTCAGTTGATAAGCGGTATAGAAATAAATGCTATTGCTATTGCTATTTGTTGCTGTATTTTAATCTCAATCAATAGGAAGAGGCAGGTAAGAGATGATGATGATGATGAACTGCAGATTCCATCAGTCTTTGACACTACAGCTAATGGTGAGGAGTGCTGGAGGCTGCAGTTGCTCAACAGCTGGACAGACACATGACTCCTACCTTTGAAGTAAACCCAGCGTCTGTGACAACTAGAATACATCTGTCAAGTGAGAATTTAGGAAGCCAACACTACTCCTCTTTTGTTGGGAACTAACAATTGGATTTAGGACAGCCTGTGACCCTGTTCTGAAGCTTTTGTCACCAGAAAAATGGAAAACAGACACTTCTTTTGTTTTTGTAGGGACCCTGTCTGGGAGTGTAAGACAGGTGTAGCTACTGGGGACTAAATGAAAGCACTGTCCCACCCAATAAGAATTCCACCCCTCCATGAAATTTTCCTTCAGTTCTCAAATTTCTAGCATTGCAGTAACTTAGAACTGCTGTTGAGCATTTAGAAACACCCTTTAGACATTCAAAGACCAAGGGAATGTGAACACAGCAAATGAAAGAGGACTAGATGTGAAGGCTTTTCAGTGTATCATTCTCCACATTGTTAGAAATTTGGGGACTGAGGAAAAAATTCATGTAGGGGGGCAGAATTCTTGCAGTGTGGAGCAATAGCTTCCTTTTACCCACCCCAGCTACACCCTTGTTGCAAATGACTAGTGTGGGGTGATAACGAAGGATTGCCCTGATTTTGAAGAGAAGGGTACATTCCTCTTGTAATGTCAGCTGTCTTCTAAAGACAATGCGCTGTTTATTTTCTGTGGTACTACATAGCAGCCTTCTTAGCCCTACAGCCATTTGTTTATGTAATGCGACTTCATCATAAAAACAACAACAGCGACGGCGGACGTTGCCCGGGAAGAGGGAAAGGGGAGGAGGCGACCACCCTGAGGAATCTTCCCTGCCTTTTAAGACTTACAGGCAAGAGGAAGGCTGAGGAAAGAATGGGGGGCTGAGGGCGCCCAGGTTTCCATCTTCTGAAGGAAACGGCCGCGAAGTTGGGACAGGGAAAAGCGCGGGCTCCAACTCGATTCTGAGGTGATTTTTTTTAACGAATCTCCCCCTCCCACGAATGAATTCCGTCCCGCGTCCGCCACAGGCGAAGCGTGACTGCAGTTTGGAGACGTGTCCGCTTCGACAAGAGAAGAGACGATGCAGCAAAGGTAGACATGGATCCTAAAAGAAAGACGGCGGGGAGGAGGCTTTCGGGCCGCCTTTAAAACCCCAATATAAGGCCGCTTGTCCTCGGAGAGGAGGGAGAGAAATGGAGATAGCCATGAACACACAACACACACACACACGCAGAGGATTTCTTCAAAATGTCACATCTCTGGCAGTGACACAGTGTAGCCGCCAGGAGGAGCCTGCTGCTTACATTTGCGAAGCGCAGAGAGCCGGGCTCACTCTCTCTCTCTTCTCTCGCCCTCCTCCGGTTTTGGACGGCAGGGAGGGGCGACAGAGCGGCCGGCTTGACGTTGTAGTGATACAGCGGATTATTTACTAGCAGGGCCGTCCATCTTCCGGCGCGTCCTTCCCTCCGTCTCCTTTGAAGCCTTCTAGCTTTCAATGAGAATCCGACCACGTTTGGATAAAGTTTCCTTTCCAGGAAAAAAAAAAAAGAGGGTTGGAGAAGAAAGAGAGGAGAGCGCGCGCAACGGCCTCAGGGTTATTCTCAGCCAGACAATCTGTTCAGCCATCCATACCGCGTTTGAGAGCGGCATAGATCAAATTGGATGATCGCGAACCCTTCTCCCTCCCTCCAGCTCTTTTATACACAGACACACACACACACACACAAACACACTTCGGCCAGGCTGCTGCAATCCGAGTTTCATTTAACAGAAAATAAACAACAACAAAAAAGATGCCTACATGGATGAAAAAGGCTCTGTGATCCGGTAGGGGAATATTCGTGCCTCCCTCTGCCCTACTGCACAAGCCACAGGTCTCCCTGATCCTGCCGCCCCCTCCTCTCGCCCTCCCTCTCTGGCTCTCCCGCTTCTTTTCCGCCGCCTGTCATTCGCCTGCCATCACCAGCGTGTCGCCGCCGCCGCCGCAGTTCCTTCGCTCTGGCCGTCTGCGAATTTCTTTTTACTGCAGCTGGGAGACGACTAGCCATTTTCCTTCCCTTGCTCGCCTTTCTTTCCCTCCCCCTCCTTCCCGTTTCTCTGGCGAGCCGCTGCGAGCCAGGAGCCATTCACAGGAGGAGAGGAGCGGAGGAGGAGAGCCGCCCGCAGCCGAGCAGAAGGCGGCACTCGGAAGGGAGGGAAAGAAAGGAGGTTGAGGAACCGGCGGCTGGCAAAAAAGAAAAAAAAAGAGCCGGGCTGGCGGGCGGGGGGCAACGTGGCTAAAAGAGGCGCATTCTCTCCGCAGCAAGTCACGGGAGGGAAGGCATAGATAGGGATGCCGAGGCTCTTATACGAAGGGCTGCCGTACGAAGCATTCTCGCTTTTACACGCTCCCATGCACGGAGAGACCCTTCGTTTGCTCTCGTTAACTCCTGCCTAAATATCCTCTGCGGGAACCTGACGCTTTGCATCGGAGAGGAGAGAAGGGATACCTCCCCCGCATCTCCAACCTCGAAAAACTGAGTGGGATTTAGAACCAGACAGTCGGGGGCTTTCGATCTGCAAAAGGCTACGCTCCAAGGAGGGCGAGGGATTCGATCAGGGGCGCTACGCTTTGCTGAAAGCGCTTGCTTTTATATCATCAGCAGTGAATGAATAAATCCCGATTTGTAGCGCAGGGAGAAAGAGGGTGAGAGACAGTCCCAGCCTTAGCGTTGGCGGCTCTAAATGGCCGGCTGCATGCTCACTTGGCGATTCAGGCTGCAATCCTGTACCCGTCTACATGGAGGTGACTTCTGGGTAGGCATGTATAGGATTGAGCCTTTAAGGTAGCCGGCTTCCCCGCAGCTCTCCTAATGTTCAAAGCTAGACGAGGTACAGGGAAACATCTTCCTCCCCGTGTCCCCTAATCCCTTGCGTGCCTTTAGAAAGGAATGGCCACCAAGGCTACCCTGCACTGATTTGTGGTGTGCTCGCGCAGTACTTGCCTGCGCGACTGTGAACATGCCCGGGTTGCCATCGTAGACACGCTTGACCTCCTCACGAGGAAACCCGCGCAGCATCGCCCTTTTAGTGGTCATTTCGAAAAGGATCTGTCTGGATCCGAGGGGAGCGCGTGCGTAAACACCATTGAGGTGAACCTGCGCACTGCGATCCTTCTCTCCCAGTAAGTCTGTTTCATGGACCCCCCCGGCGCAGCGCAAGCCGAGGCATGTCCAGGCATAGGATCGCACTGCGACACGCCTTGGGGAGTATTTGAATTCTTGGCTGCATTCTTTTCCCCAAGCTTCGACGACACTTGTCTTTTACAGACGGTAGCCTTTCTTTTCTGAAGAGGATTGAGATCTCCTAAATTATGACCCAGTTCGGGACATTTGTGAAGATGGGGTGGGTGGGATCTGCAACGTCCATTCCCTTCAGAGTGTCGCGATTCTCGGGGGAAAGGGAGCTTTTCATCCTCACGTGTCTTGCTGCTGCGGGAGGTTCAGGAAGAAATAATACCTGAAGTCGCGAGACAGCGGATCGCCCAGGGAGCACCTCCTTTCTGTTGCCATAGTGCTATTCCTCGGAGGAAAGGAGCTTGAAGTCGCCATAGGGAGGCAGGCGAAACCATCCTAGGAGTCAAAGGGATGGATGGGCTTCAAAGCAAGGGCTTCACCATCTCAGCGTTCATCCTAGCTAGTCCTCGTCTCCTCTCTCCACACCCTCCATAGCAATGAAAACACAAACCAGCTCAGAGTAGAGGCCCGCTTTATGCTTATTGACTTCTAAGTGAACGTGTTTTGGACCCAGCTGTAGTTAGTGATGCCGGGAGAGGGGACGGGAAGAAAGGAATCAATGAATGGCATTCACAAGCCTATCTGTCTCTGGTTTGAGCCAGGTAACTCAATCATCCCACGGCCAGCCTCCGGCCAAGTGGGCTAATACAAAGGGGAGAGGGATTGCCCGTAATACAAGAGGAGGCTACTGGATGTCCTGGAAATATGTGTGAGCTGATCATATTTCAGCTCAGCTGCACTTAAGCCCTTTTGACATTAGCGAACTGCTTTCCCTCCAGCGAGGTGGGCTGTAGTTCACGAGAGCTCGCAAAAGAATACATTTGCTAGCCTTCAAGGTCCCACAAGACTCTTCCTCGTTCACAGCGCTTTAAGTGACCTCCTGTGGACAGCACCATCCTCCATTTTCATTATTCACACATTTTCTTTTCTCTGTCTGCCCAGGTGCTTGTTTAGCAAGAAATCGACTCAGAAGGAAAAGAGATAAGCTGAGCCAAGTGTTTGTAACGAAGACTGAACTCTAGGCCCTAAGTGGGGAAAAAAGATATATTAAACCACTCCATTTTTACCTTTCCATGTTACATATAGGCTGCAAATATAGGCCTAAGGAAAATCAGACCCAACGGAAAATCAAGAAGGAACATTAACTTCAAGTTTTCCTTGTTTACGATCTGTTTACGATTTCTATAGATAATCTCCCCTTTTGGAAAGGAAAAAAAAGGGGTATGGAAATAGCGAAAGACGAAAGGGAAAGCCAGCGGCAGGTGGAAACTCCGTCTCCACGGAGCAGTTTGTTTATTAGCGTCATGGTTTGCATTGATGACGAGAGGTGATCTCCTTGCTCCGTAACTGCAACAGGGGAATTGTAACTTTCCGCGGCAGCGATTTCCAGGCAAGCGCTCCGGGAGTGGCAGGGTTATTCTCTCTGCCACAGACACAGAAACACACACACACATTCGCACTGAGAATAGAGCGGCGGGTTCTCCCGTCCTCCCTCCCTCCTCCCCCCTCCCGATTTCCATTCTCCGTGACGGAGGCTGCCGGACGTGCCGCCTATCCAATGGGTTGCCGCCCTAGGGCTGTACCTAGGAGGGGATTGGTTGGCAGGAGCAGGTCGCTGCGCAAAAACAGAAAAGCCGAGCGCTCCGAGCTCAGAAACTGCCAGCAGAGATCAGAGCAGCGACAGCGAGGACGGCGAGCCGCCGAGTCAGTCAGTCGGTGGATGTCTGAAAGGCAGAGCTAGCCGAAAAGGAAAAAAAAGAAAGAGAAAAAGGGTTGGAAGAAAACTGTTCTGGACCTTCCTTGGCCAGGAAGAAAAAGATGAGGGGGCTCCGGACAAAGGCATTAAAAGAAGAAATGGCGAGGAGGGAGATTCAAGGGAATCTCAGCTAAAGCCCCCGAGAAATTCCGGGAAATTAAAGTTTGGAGCCGCCGAGCCGTTCTCTGCCTTTCCCCCCCGCTCCTCCCTATTGCTTCCGTTTCGCTGGCTGTAAGATTCTGTGGCTGGTTTTATTATTTATTTATTTTCAATAGGAAAAGGTAACCCTCTCTCTGCCCGGTGTTTCTGCATCCGTAGAGCGGGCATGCACCTCGGTTCCTCCGGCAGCCTTTTCCCCTCCTGCGCCTTCCAGAAAGCCACCCCGAGGACAATCCTGAAAGAGACCGCTGCCCCGGGATTTGCCGCCGCCGCCGCCTCTCCAGCTGCCCCGGTGCAGTGCCAGGACGCTGGGAATAAATTAGAACGGGCTCCTGGGTCTCTCTAGTCACCTACCTCTTGCCTATAGAGTTGGTCATTTCTTGCGAAGAGCACCGATGAGGTGGGAGCTCTGCCTGGCGCCCTCCCGTACCCATCGGGGGTGATTTTTTTTTTCGGTAGATCCACCGCACTCTTCCTCCTCTCTCTATTTTTGTGCGTATTTTTCTAAGACCATTTTTTAAAGGAAGGCGATGAGGGAGAGAAGAGAAAATGAAGGAAAAGGAATAACCCTCAATCCTTTCTAAAGCTCGCATCCATCTCTGCTCCCACCCCCTTCCTCTCTCCCTCCCTCCCCTCCGACACGGTGTTTCTCGAAGGAGGAGGGGAAGGAGGGCTCTTTTTTTTTAGGAGAAAGAGGAAGTGTTGGTCGACGGGAAGGGGGGAATCTCTTTCCCCTTTTGGAGATGGTGGTGCTATTCCCCCTTGCCTTAATCTGGATGGTGGAGGGGGCCCTTTCGCAGCTTCACTACACGGTGCAGGAGGAGCAAGAGCATGGCACTTTCGTGGGGAATATCGCCGAAGACCTGGGCTTGGACATTACAAAACTTTCCGCTCGCCGCTTCCAGACGGCGCCCAATTCGCGGAGCCCTTACCTGGACCTGAACCTGGAGACCGGGGTGCTCTACGTGAACGAGAAGATCGACCGCGAGCAGATCTGCAAGCAGAGCCCCTCCTGCCAGCTCCACCTCGAGGTCTTCCTGGAGAACCCGCTGGAGCTCTTCCGCGTGGAGATCGAAGTGCTCGACATCAACGACAACCCTCCCGCCTTCCCGGAGCCCGACCTGACGGTGGAGATCTCGGAGAGCGCCACGCCGGGCACCCGCTTCCCCTTGGAAAGCGCCTTCGACCCGGACGTGGGCACCAACGCGCTCCGCACCTACGAGATCACCCCCAACAGCTACTTCGCCCTGGACGTGCAGACGCAGCCCGACGGCAACCGCTTCGCCGAGCTGGTCCTCTCCAAGCCGCTGGACCGAGAGCAGCAGGCGGTGCACCGCTACGTGCTCACGGCCGTGGACGGCGGGCAGCCCCAGCAGCGCACCGGCACCGCCTTGCTCACCATCCGCGTCTTGGATTCCAACGACAACGTGCCCGCCTTCGAGCAGCCCGTCTACACCGTCTCCCTGCCGGAAAACTCGCCGCCGGGCACGCTGGTGCTGCAGCTCAACGCCAGCGACCCGGACGAAGGCCAGAATGGCGAGATCATCTACTCGTTCAGCAGCCACATTTCCGCCCGAGCGCGGGAGCTCTTCGGCATCTCGCCGCGGACGGGCCGGCTGGAGGTCAACGGCGAGCTGGACTACGAGGAGAGCAGCGTCTACCAGGTGTACGTGCAAGCCAAGGACCTGGGGCCCAACGCCGTGCCGGCCCACTGCAAGGTCCTGGTGCGGGTGCTGGACGCCAACGACAACGCGCCCGAGATCAGCTTCTCCACCGTCAAGGAGGCCGTGAGCGAGGCGGCGGCGCCGGGCACCGTGGTGGCCCTCTTCAGCGTCTCGGACCGGGACTCGGAGGAGAACGGGCAGGTCCAGTGCGAGCTGCTCCAGGGCGACGCGCCCTTCCGCCTCAAGAGCTCCTTCAAGAACTACTACACCATCGTGACGGAGGGGCCCCTCGACCGCGAGCAGCCCGGCGGCGACGCCTACACGCTGACGGTGGTGGCGCGGGACCGGGGCGAGCCGGCGCTGAGCACCAGCAAGTCCATCCAGGTGCGCGTCAGCGACGTGAACGACAACGCGCCCCGCTTCTCCCAGCCCGTCTACCAGGTGTACGTGAGCGAGAACAACGTGCCGGGCGCCTACATCTACGCCGTCAGCGCCACCGACCGCGACCAGGGCGCCAACGCGCAGCTGGCCTACGCCATCCTGGAGAGCCAGATCCAGGGCATGTCGGTCTTCACCTACGTCTCCATCAACTCCGAGAACGGCTTCCTCTACGCCCTGCGCTCCTTCGACTACGAGCAGCTCAAGGAGTTCAGCTTCCAGGTGGAGGCCCGCGACGCGGCCGGCGGGGGCGAGGCGGCCGAAGGCGGCGGGCAGCAGCCGCAGCAGCCCCCGGAGGAGGCGCTGGCCGGCAACGCCACCGTCAACATCGTGGTGGTCGACCAGAACGACAACGCGCCCGCCATCGTCAGCCCGCTGCCCGGGCGCAACGGCACGCCGGCCCGAGAGGTGCTGCCCCGCGGCGCCGAGCCGGGCTACCTGGTGACCCGCGTGGCGGCCGTGGACGCGGACGACGGCGAGAACGCCCGCCTCACCTACAGCATCGTCCGCGGCAACGAGGCCAGCCTCTTCCGCATGGACTGGCGCACCGGGGAGCTGCGCACGGCGCGCAAAGTCCCCGCCAAGCGCGACCCGCAGCGCCCCTACGAGCTGGTCATCGAGGTCCGCGACCACGGGCAGCCGCCGCTCTCCTCCACCGCCGCCCTCCACGTGGTGCTGGTGGACGGCGCCGGGGAGCGGCAGGGGGCGGGCGCGGGCGGCGGCGGCGGCGGCGGGGCGGCGGGCGGCGGCGGCGGGCTCGGCCCCGGGGGCGCGGGGGGCCCCGGGGGCGAGCACCGGCCCAGCCGCGCCGGGGGCGCCGGGGGCGGGGGCGAGACCTCCCTGGACCTGACCCTGATCCTCATCATCGCCCTGGGCTCGGTCTCCTTCATCTTCCTCCTGGCCATGATCGTCCTGGCCGTGCGCTGCCAGAAGGAGAAGAAGCTCAACATCTACACGTGCCTGGCCAGCGACTGCTGCCTGAGCTGCTGCTGCTGCTGCCCGTGCTGCAGTCGCCAGGCGCGGGCCCGCAAGAAGAAGCTCAGCAAGTCGGACATCATGCTCGTCCAGAGCTCCACCGTCCCCAGCAACCCGGCCCAGGTGCCCGTCGAGGAGTCGGCCAGCTTTGGCTCCCACCACCACAACCAGAACTACTGCTACCAGGTCTGCCTCACGCCCGAGTCGGCCAAGACCGACCTGATGTTCCTCAAGCCCTGCAGCCCTTCCCGAAGCACCGATGCGGAGCACAACCCCTGCGGAGCCATTGTCACGGGGTACGCCGACCAGCAGCCCGACATCATCTCCAACGGCAGCATATTGTCCAGCGAGGTAAGATGCGCCTCTGCCTTGGGGGCCTCCCCCAGCGTCCGGGGCCTCTTCTCTGTCATTCGGGGCCATTCCCCTGCCTCCCCCAGGGTCTGTCCTCCCTGAGAAGGAGAAAAATAGTCCTGCTTTTTCCTTTAAGGGGGCCTCTATTTGCTGATGTTTGTTTACCCAAGGAGAAAGTCCCACTGGGTTCAAGTGTAAATTTGAGCCTAACAGGCCAAATCCTAGAGGTGTTTAGTCAAAAGAATTGTGTTAAAAGGAGCAGGATTTATTTGGTCGCCCAGAATTGTGCTTGTAGTGGTTGTGTACTAAGCTATAACTTACTACTCATAGTAAATTTACTATACATATTAGAGTTACTAGCATGGAGAAAAGTCCAAATAGTAGGACAGTCGGCTTGTAATTTTGTCTTCTGCGTATATCTCTAGTGGTCTCTAGCTTGAATTTACCTTTTCTGACTTCATTTATTCTTTTTCCTATGTGAAGCTGTAGATTGCTACTGTAACATTATTACTAGTAGTAGGAGATAAGTACCTATGTAGTCTCTCTAGCATCATGCTTTCTTAATAGCAAGAATCTGGCCACTGCACTTGCTCAAATAGCAGTGCATTGCTTTTTTGTTAAGCTCCATTGAACACTGAGTCTTCTGAGTGAAGATTCATAGGATTGCATGGCCCATCTCTAAATACACAAGCAGCTCAATAACCCATTATTTATATCTATGTTTCTTCATTTAATTATGATGCAGAACCTGCAGGCTAGTTTGACCTAAGCCACCTTTTGGTTCAAGACAGCCAATAGCTTCTGGTCAAAAACAGCCTCATCTGTGCTTTGGAGATCATTTTCAAAATTGTTGCAGCCAAATGAGCATGCTATGGCCATTTGAATGAAGCTAGTATTTGGATGGGAAACTGCCAATGAATACCAGATGATGTCAGGTTATATTTCAGAGGAGGAAACTGTCAAAACCACCTCTGAGTAGTTCTTGTCTGCTGAAACCCTGTGAAATTCGTGGAGTCACTATAAGTCGACAAGAGACTTGAAGGCACATGAACACGCACAGAGCTAACCTCGCTTCCTCTGCAACATAGCCCTAGGCTAGGTGCCAGCATTTATCTTCCTATTGTGCAAACTGGTTGATGTATTTGAATGCCACTTCAAACAAGACAAAAAACACTTGTTATTTTATTGCTGCTTTCAGGAAGAGACAAGCAAACCTAAATGTGTCTTTTTAATATTCACTCTATTAATTTTTTTTTAAAAAAATACATCTAGGAATGCCTGCATTTATGATTAAGACTGGAGAAATTCTCTTGTGGGATTTGTGAACATGTTAACTACCAGGCAGCCGTTTTAATTAATTTGAGAATTAAGGATTTATTAATTAACTTTTCATGACTCTAGCAGAGTTGTTCCATATGAAGCAATTTGTTGTTGAAGGCATCTCAAAAGAATGCAAAGCCTCTATACACTTTGCCCCATTACGCATATCTTGTGTTATCCTGGTGTGTAAAGAATTATTTCAGATCACATAATCTGGACTTAACATTCTTCTGCTAAAATGTGGTTTGCTGGAGATTAAATTGTGTCTATACTCTCTGCATTCATTGCTGGTGGAAAACGCTGCTTTGAGCCCTGTTAAACCAATTACCAGTGGAGCAATTTCTGTTACATTCACCTGTATAAGTGCACATAGGGTTCTAGCCTTTAGACTTTCTACATAGATTTTTTTTGAAGAATTTTTAAACATTGTCTCATTGAGAACTCTGAAAATATGTATTCTCTGCTTCTCCTCCTTTTCTATCAGTCATATTCCTTTTTTTTAATCTGTTGCATTACAGACTTTTATCTGGACTGTAGGTCTGCTTATCAGAAAAAAAATAGCGTAGGGCTTCATACTTTCCATCCAAGTATGAAAATTAAATCATACTGTAACATGTACATTATTTTTCAGTAGATCAGGAGTTTAAATCCACTCTTATATGGGAATAATCCCTGTTTATTGGCCTTAGAACCAATCCGCTAGTCCTCATTTTTAAGGATATGGGGAGAGGTAGATGAGATAACCTGACAATATTCCGTACTTTGTGTTTAATGTCTTAGCTCTAAATGCACTTACATCCATTGCAAGAACTGTACATACACAAGCTAGTTGCCTTCAAGATAAACCATTGGGAGTTAATTTTTCCTTTCCGCATCATTTTTCTAGACTAAACACCAGCGTGCAGAACTCAGTTATCTAGTTGATAGACCACGACGGGTAAACAGGTAGGACCTCCTCATTTCCTAAGTGATGACCCTAATTTTGCACAACCTGAGATATATTTCCGCAAGCAAGAGAATATGGAAATGTGTTTTATGCAAAAGCTGAATAATAGTGGAGGGATATAAATATGAATTTGTTCAGACAGTACCATTAAACAAAATAAATCGGTGCTGAATGAACATCTTTGAATTATAGCTTTTGGTGAGGCACTCTGAGATTACCTGAAAAGAGAGTAGAATCTCATTTTGTGCTGGTCTGAAACGTGCCTCACATACTTATGAGCCCCTCTGCAAGAATCAGCAAATAACACTTTACTTCTGTGCACAAATTTAGTTTCCTAGGTTAAGTGTATCAAGTCTGGTTGCTTAGAACTGTTGTGTGTAACATGGGGAAGTGTAATAAGAACTGTTGTCTGTTCTGGTTGAGTTATTTATGTTCAAAAGTACAAGTTATGTTTGTGATGGAAATAGGAGCTGAGCAGAAACAGTGTTGTGAGCAGGTCTAGCTGAGTGCAGCACCATATGTGGCCATGTGATGGCAGAAGAATGTTTTATGAGTTTCTCTGTTCCTGGGTGTTCAAATATTAACCCCCCTCTTTTTTTTTTTTTAAACGTTTCTAGTTCTGCATTCCAGGAAGCAGACATAGTAAGCTCTAAGGACAGTGGTCATGGAGACAGCGAGCAAGGAGACAGCGATCATGACGCCACTAATCGAGGTCAATCCTCTGGTAAGTCTGATAAGGGGAAATCTAAATATTTGATCTTTTAATAAGAGAGGCAGCAAGGGCAATTACAGATAGATAAATAAATAATAGGCCAGAAGTAATGAGATACAGAGTGTTTATCCTCTTATGTGCATATACAACTGGATGGGCTTAGAGTGATCTAGTTGATAGTGTACAGAGAGTGGTTTTCTCTTTATTTATTGAAGTTATTTTTAATTTATTTCTTTTAAATGTGGCTTGCTTTTGAAAGCTAGAGAGTTTCACTGTGTTAAGCCTGCATGGTTGCCTCTCCTTGCCTGTTCGAGGTACAGAGGCACTGTCAAGTTTGTATGGCTAGAAAAAAATCCTGTTGCAGAAACTGTTGAGAAGAGTTGAGAGCATTTTGCAACTGCTGCTAGAAAGCTGGCTGAGAAGAGTGATGCTCAAGAGGTGTGCCCCTAGGGGAGGAAGGAGGGAGAGTCAGGATTGAATGACAGCTGGATTGTGAAAGCTTGCTGGAAGAAGGCTCTTTTTGAGTGCATTTTTGGTGCAGCTCACAAATGTCTTTTACAGGGTATCAAGACTTGTATTTCTTTGTTTCTCAAGGATTTTACTGCCTATTTGGAGACTTAGCATTGCCATACTGATGTGGGAACTGTTAAATTGGGGGAGAGGGCTGGTTTAATTGTTAAGGTATGTGTTTGATGATTTGACCTTTGTTTTCTAAGAATGGAAAATAGAATGTGGTCTTAGAATGGCTTCTGCTACACTAGTTTAAGAGGATGGTTGATACCTTTCTTTGATGTTTATTTGGCTCTAATTCACCCCACATGTAAACAGGTGCCAATGCCAGTTGCTACTTAATTGTGCTTAACAGAGGTCTTGGAATGCAGGGTTAGCTGTAATAACCTCTCCCCTTCTCCACTTTAGGAAAGCTCCAGGGACTTGTCATTCTTGTAAAAATGCCTCCTAAATGGATGCAATTGAAGGGAATGCTCTTGCTCCCCCCTCCCTCTTACAATCCTTCCTCTCTTAAAGCATCCTCCAAAGCATAAACTGAACATGCTCAAGATCACTAATAGACAGGGCGGAGGCAACCTAAGGATGCTGTTTTGTTTGCTATGGGAAGCCTGGGCACGTTGCAGGGTGTGGGAGGGGTGGAGGGAGCGAGAAGTCCATTCAAGGGCTGCTTTATATTACTGCAAGTCATTAATATGCAGACCTAATGAGACTTGAGGAGAGCCAAGAGATTCTGAGCTCCTCCTGTTCTTTGCAGGGCTTCATGCCTAGTGAACACAGCATTTATTTTGTGTCTAGGAACCTGACAACAGACTAGCTCTTGCCAGAAGTTTGCATCAGAAGAGCATACCACTTAATTTATTTATTTGTTTCTACCCTATATTTGGTGCAAGATTTATTGTTTTCACCCAAATATTTGTGTTTAGCTTCCCCTCTCCGCCTTGGTTCCTTTGCATCATTTCTGAGGTGGCAGTCAATACTTGGAAGCTTATAAAATCCTATGCCTTATCTTCCTGTCTGTCTTTTTCTCCCCTGCTTTTCAACTTGTTTTTTTCCCCCATTTTATTGCCGTACTCATCTCCATGAACATTTCAATCAGCTTATTCTGCTAGCATAATGAACCATAATAACCAAATAGGAGAGAAAGAATAAACATCTGTACAAGGGCCTGAAATGGAAAAGCAAAATGCAGGATTATAATCATTGTGATGCACATCAAGCAAAAAGCCATTTTATTTTAGACGCTTCTACCAATGTTACTATATTTAGAGTTGTTGCGCCTTTTTTTTTTTTTTACGGTATCTGGAATTGCATTATCGGTGATGTCCTTAAATTTGTTGTCTGTTGTTACTTTGGACTAATACATGGATGCATTTAATTTGACAACATGAGAACTCAGGTCTATAGTTTTATTTTGTTTGACTCTAGTTACAATTTGCTTCAGGAACAAGCCTAGAAAGCTAAAATTTAAGCTAATTGGGACCCACTTACTTTATGTAAGCAGGCTATGGTACACCTGGTTGCCTGTTACACTGAGTCACAGGTTTCTGCAAATAAAACAGTGAGGACCAATTTGCATTTGACAATTTCATTGGACTCTAATGAGAATTAACACTTTGAATTGAAACTTCAACTTAAATTAATAAATGTGGAATCCAGTTTTGAAAAGTACTGGTGGGCATTTGGGTTCATCACTTTGCATAAAGATTTTTACATGGTGTGAATATGCATTCATGATCAGTGCTGCAGAATATTTAACCTAATATTTGTAGTATACACACACACACATGTATATAAACATTCATATACATTCTTTCTTCTCTCTCTCTCTCTATATATATATTACTATACATGAGCGCACACACATTATTTTTCCTGTCCGTTTCTTACAGAAAGAATGGGAGTGTTGTTTGAACCTGAGTACCCTAAATCAATGTGTGTATGTACACACAAATGCATGTACACTCTCAAGCATACAATCATAAATATATACTCAGACCTCTGGATGTATATTTAGATATATAGAGATAATTTTGGGGGGAAAAACATGACTTATACTCAAGTGGGATGCTATATAATACTGAAATTCTGGTGTGTAAATAACGAAGTTTAATTGTTTCTGCTTCCAGCTTTATCAGTAGTTTAAATATGCTACTGATGGAGGAACCTAAATGCTTACATAAGTACTTTTATACAGATTTCTGTTTGGTCAGTTGCTCATTTTTTGTATGTGTATGTTTGTATTATTAAGATATATAGCAACTTTTACAACTCCATGAAATGACCACAGTACTTATCTCTGGTTCCCCAATCTACTCTTGTTTTTAATATAAACTACTTTATTTGTAGTAGTGCATTATTATGTGTTACCCTTTAATGTTTTTCTGTCTCCTTAATCCTTGTGTTTTATTTGTCTTGCTCATACTCACTAATTACTTTTGTGTTTCAGCCTAGAATTCTTTTTTTATAAGTGGACTGTGATAGTGTTCTAATATTACTAATAAGTGAAATCACTGTATGAAAAGTTACATTAACAATCCAATACTATATATTCACTCTCCCAGAGTAGGACCCATTGAATGTGATGGGACTTCAAAATAGATGTTGATAGGATTGTGCTATAATCACCCAGCACTTAGGTTGAAAACTCGCCTTCTTTATGAAATCAGTGTAAAATCTAATAAAATGAAATAAAATAAAATGGTTGTTTAAAAAATAATGCAAAACCAGCAGCCAAAGACAGCAGCAGTACAAAAATCTAAAAAGCATAACAGTAACAACAAAGCTCTATGAAAAATGAGATAGTAAAATGTCTGCCCTGAAGCCCCCAGTGTAAGTGAACCTCCCTTGGGTTGGGATTCAACTACCATGTTACCATGCTTTAAAAACCACTCTCTTTAGTAGATGTCTGCCTCACTTCATTTAAAGAAATATGGAGGAGACCTCAAAGGGTGACCTTAGAGTCTAGGTAGACACATCTTTCGGAAAACCTACCCTCAAGCTGTTTATGGTTGTGAAGGAAAATGCATTTTGAATAATTCCCGGAAAAAGTCTGGAAGCCATTTCTTCTACTTTTTTATTTTAAAGATTGTTTTCTTAATATATGTAATTGCACATGATCTATACTGGTGTCCAATTTGCTATTGCAATTCATTAAAATACTGTGGGTTAGTTGTTTAGTTGGATTAACCACACCCAGTTTAAAGTAGCTAAGAGTTTGATTTATTGTGTTATTAGGATTTGAGAAGAACCTTTTCAAGAAGGAAAAGAGAGTGAAGGGAGACATCTAGCAAGGATGAAAGCAAAGTCAGTAAATGTGTTCTCAAGTGGAGAACAGGTAGCAATTGCAGTGCAGAAATGAATTTAAGCTCCTAGATGGATGCTAAGATGTGACTCTGTTGATAAAAAGTGCATTAGCTTTCTACAGGGTGGGTTCCATTAGAAAAACCCTTTGTTTGTGTACAATAATCTAATGGAGATAAATCCTTCTAGATGTGTGTGTGTGTATGTGTCTGAATGTGTGACTGTCTATACTTTACCCATAGATAGTAAAACTCTTGGCTTCTCTTCTGAGACTTCCAGCATAGGTGCTAAGTACCTCTCTGTGTGTTTGTTTGTGTTTTATGCTGTGTGATGTGAACACCTGTCTTCCAGCAGTTGGCCCTAAGCCATTACCTCATTTCTTCTAGGTCTTCACAAATTAAACAACTAATGATGATGCTGGTTTGAAAATAGTACATTTCTACAGGGCAGGGATAAGGCAAAGGGCTTTTTTTTTAATCCAGAGCATACTTACCATACAGAATAAATGGCTTCTGGACGTTGATTATAGACCAGATTGATTGCTTTGCTTAGGGACACAAATACAAGTGGTAAACTGCCACACTGAAGGGTACGCTAATTTCTCACATATGAATGGGGGTTTGGAAGGTTTTTTGTTTGTTTGTTTGTTTTTTGTTTATGTCTGGGCATCTATAAGAAAATGATTGTTATCAGCACATTACTTAGAGGTTTTTAAGGTAATGTAGTTTTGTACATATAAGATTCTGTTTCTTGCCAAAGTATTTTTTAAAAACAGTTCTGGAAACTGTTAGTAGCTCTAAGGTGAGCTAGTGTGCTTCAGTTACAGAAAGTAGGAGTTTTCTACATTGCCGTTTTTGGGTAGAAAGAGGCAAAGGAAAAGATCAGAATTTCCAAAGGGACAGAGATTCCACACACACACACACACACCCCGTAATGGTATAGTTCAGCCCTGATTTAAATATCACTTTGGCACTTTTTGTCCTGGAAGGAATGAGATTTAATAGGTGGGAAATGTTTCAGTTCTTTGATAGCATCCAAACATGTATTTGTTTTTGTTATTAGTCAATATCCTTAAGGTTGTCACAGTTCTAAAATCTTATACAAAGTTGCTGTTTGGGAAACTGCACAGTGAGAAAAGGGTGGATGGGAAAGACACAGATATAAACTGTGGAAAGCACATTTGTAAAGATCACCTTTACAAATAAAGGCATAAAGAGGGAACACATTGCAAGAAATGGGTGCAGTTGGAAAAGAGATCTAACAGACTTATTACTTACAATTGCAGTTTTTAATTGGATAGTTAGAGAATGATACTTTGAAGATTATTCAAAACCTCTAGAGGCCTTTATGCATAGTTCCTCCCTCTTCTGCTTAATTTAATTGAGAAGCAATAACTGTCAAATATGCATCACATTTTGAGCAAAATATGTGATTTCGTGTAAACTCTAATATTTCATAAAGGGTAAATCTTCTGATATTTAGGATATGTTAGTCCAGGAGTGGGTAATTTCCCAGGGACGGTGTTAATTTTCTGCTCTTAGAAACTGCCAGGGGCTTCATACAATGCCAAAAGTGGCATGGGGGTGGCAGTAAGTAGTAGAAAACACACTTCCAAGTGGGAGAAAAAAGAGCTGGAGGGCCCTATGACCTATATTAAAAAATGGACAAGCAGGAAGTACAGAAATAGTTTCAGGCAGCCCCATGCAGCTCCAGTCTTCAGTTTACCCACCCCACATTAATCTCATGGAATTGATACAATCTTTTCTTTACATATGATTGTAGCCAACCTCCATGTTTTACTCTTGTAGGAAGGTCAGCACAGGGGAGAGTGGTTTGTAAGTTTGTCTCTTAGCTTTGTTTCTGCAACTAATATTATTCATTATAATATTTTCTTTATAGCTTTTTGAAAATTTGTGATGTGGCTAGTGATAGTAGATGTGCTGCAGGGCACTATTGTTAGTAGATATTGTACAAGGCAGAGAATGGGAAAAGTGCGTATTTTTATGATCTGTGATGTATGATATCATATACAAGTTAGTGCTATTGTAATACATGATAATACTGATGAATATTATTGAGCAATAGCTTCTCCTTTTTATTAGAACTCATTTGGATACAGCCTCTGAAATACCATGTGTCATCTTCAATTTTAAAGGCTGGTGTTTTGGTGTTTTTTTAAAAAAAAAATCAAATTCAAATCTCAAATTTTGTTAGAGTGTTTAATTTCAAACCACCATTGGAGATCAGCTAGAGTAATGAATCAATTAGCTGAGAGCATACACACCATGTTACAGGTATGAGTGAAAGGGTGAGTATTTGAGTGGTGGAAAACAGGACTGCTGATTTGGACTATGACATTGGAGGCCAGGGTTTGAAATTCTGCTTGGCTGTAGAAACTCACTGGATGACTTTGGACAAGTCACACACTCTCAGCCTTGGAAGAAGGCAAAGACCCCTTCCCCCAAACAAATCTCATCAAGCAAATCTCATGATAGATTTAGCTTAGGTTCACCATAAATCAGAAATGACTTGAAGGCTCACAACAACAAAACAAAGTGAGCTGCCATTTCCTCATAATCTTTGTTGGCAGGGCTGTTTTACTGAGCCAGAAGGTTTGCAGAATGCAACACAAGCTTTGTTTTTAGTTGTAAATCAGCAGAACAAGGAATAGTAATTATAACAGCCAATGTATATTGATTACTTTTTACAAAATATTTTGCACCCCAAGATTAAGTGAGCAAAAGCCAGGTGCCACAGATGAGTTGATTTTCTTTTGTGGTTCCTTGTATATATGTGTGTTTTCGGGGAGGTAGGGTCAAGTTGTATGGGAATGAATCTCTTCAATAAATAGTCTTTGAAGCCAGGTTCAGCATATTGGCAGTTGTGTTCTACTCTAAATATGGTTTTCAGCATGGAAGGCTACAAATAAGTTGTGATACTTTTCTGTTAACCCCAACTCAACAGATGAGAAAAAAATGGCAATGAGTGCCTTCATTTGGGGTATGTTCTGAACCCAGTGAGAAATCCAGCATGTTGCAGGGGATTAAAATATCTTATGTCCATAGCAGTGTTATGTGTGCAAAAGTTTTGGTCTGGCACAACAGCCAAAATCCAGTGCTAGAAAACACATGCTTTAAGTAGGTGTTGGCTGCCTCTTTTTATAAAATAGGGTGTTTTATAACAAACACGATTTATGCATCTTAAAACTATAACAATTTTTGTCCAAATAATCCTCACAAATTGTGCGGTGCTGACCACTTAGGGGCATTGCTTACAACTCTTCGAGTAATATTTTCATAATATACCTGCTGCGTAGGTCTAGTTCTGTGTGAATTCTGCAGCAAAACATGGTTCTGGGTGACTGAAATGTCTCATCTGCCTGGATAAGGCATAAATCAATAGATGTTGGTGGTGAAAATAATTTATTTCATTCTGCTGACTTTCAAAGCAGCTGAAAAGCAAAGTGGTAGTCTACAGCAGCAACAGAAAGAACTTGTTTTTCCTGAATCCAGACTGATATTATATTATTATATTATAAGAGTGAATATCATTTCACTTGATAACCATTTATAATAAGATACAAGCTTTATTGAGATCAGTGGCACTTAGGTAAAATGTGTGGGATTTCAGCCTAAATCTTATGGCAACAGAGTGGTAAGATCTGAAAAAAATTCAGAACCAATTAAATTCCCAGCCACTAAGCCATACACAGTCTGTTTACTGAATCTATGCATCACCAGCTGTGCTTCTATTGCTTCAATTCCAAGCCATTATGACGCCATGAAGAAACACCTGTTAGAAACCATTTGGTAAAATGTCACCGTATTATAGACTATTTAAAACATAGAGAATGCAAAACTGGAATTAAAGGCTGCATATGTGCCAGTGTAATTTTCAGTCCAGGTTCTCCATTTCAGTTTGTTATATAGTAAGATAAAACAGTCTGATATCCAGAATCTACAGGCACGGACAGCAGTTGGTGTTCACAGAAACAGTTTTCAAAGCTTACCCAGAATTTCTGCACTCCATCGAAAGGTCTCTTCATTTGCCTTCTATTCACTTCTGTGGAGGAAACTTTTGACATTTGCACTTCACAGATGGGAAAATGTGAATTGAACAGACAGAAGCAGTTGCTCTGGGACAACTGGCAAATTGATCCTCAGATTCTAGAAATATTTTGCCACCATCTTCTAACCATGCAGTCCTATGCATATCTTCTCAAAAGTAAATCATCTTGAGTCTGGTGGAGCTAACACCCAGGTCAAAGAGTACAAGACAGAACTGCAGTCTTATTCTGTTTCTTTCTCCTCACTATCTCCCTGGAAATTTACTTCACCTGTAAGGTGCCAACATCTGTCCTTTTATTCTAGGTGATACAGCTATATGTAATCCATGTTTCAGAGCTTTCCTCTTTATTTTAACAAAAACAAAACAAAAAAAAAACCCACTGATTATGCAAACTATATAACTCCCTTCCTACATTCTTTCATTTAAAATATTTTAAGATGGCATTAGGAAAAATTGAACACTGTGTCTAAGATCCAGTGGTGTACTTCTGAATCTGAGGCCCACAGAGACAGGACATTCTTCACCTTCTATTTGCACTACAGTCCTCTATGGCATCAAAAAGCTATTCCAGATGGTCTCCAAGTCATCCCAAACAAGGTTTTAGAGTATACTGGATGGTGAGGGTACAGGAGAGAAGAGGAAAATCAATTATTGTAGCAGAAGGAACTGGATACCCTGGAAGACTTTAGCTCTGTGTGCATTATGCACTTGGGAATAAATTCCACTGAAATAAGTGACACTTACTTCTAAGAATTCATGTATAGGATTCTAATGTAAGTTCAACATATGCTGTGTAACAACAGCAGTTTAACAGTGCAGTCTGTATATGTCTACTCAGAAGTAAGGCACATTGTTTTCATTACGAATTTCTTCCTGATGAATGCATAGATTACAGCCTCAACAAGCTTAACTGGAGTGGAATCACACCTTTAATTTATGGTAGTGTATTTGTACATTTACATATATTGAATTACTCTGTTATTTAATTTGTTTGGTTTACTGCAGTTGGCAGCAGAAATCAGTCTGCAGTTTAAAACCTGATATGAACTTGTAAACAGCAGGTAACTTCAACTAAAAAAGCTGAATTGAGGAAGGGAAATTAGAAGGGAACTTTGTTCTTGGGTAATTTTTTTTTTAAATTCTCTAGAAGAGAAAACTAGTCTTGTTTTATTCTGTTCCTAATGTTATGGCATAAATTTCAGAAGCTGAATTTCATTCTTACTGAGACTGCAATGAAACTTGGAATCCTTCTAGATAATATTATGACTTTTTTTCCTTACATTTGATTCATTTTTCTGAAATATAAATGCTAATATGGTATTAAAATATTTTCAACTGTAATATCTGCTGGATAATTGACTAGGAAAATGAATAGACAAGAATGCTGCTAAGAAAAGTTGAAATTATTTCTGGATACTTTTTGAAAAAAATATTTTATATTCTACCAGCAAAATTTGAGTTGGCAGTTTATTTTGCAAACCATTTGTATCTTCCATGCCATTCTTCCCCTAAATCTTTAATCCCAGCTGGCATTCACATTTTACATTCTTCAACAGCTCAACAATTAGTAATTTATTTCCAGGCTTCTGCACACCAGTTATCAGTAGAAGGTTACAACCAAGGCCAGATTTTATATTGCACATAGCTTACTTTAAAATAAAATTGTCAGTATAATGTGAGATTTTTCTAAGACAAATCCCATTGTATTTTTCTCAGGCACTTGTTGATAACCTTGTGGAATTTCTTATCTTCAGGAAATTTACTCAGACATTCTTCTTCTTATATGCATCAAATTAAAATCGAAAGCCACAGCAGAATTTTAAACATTAACCTTTGCTTCAGGGGTATAGCTAATGATGTATTTTGTGACAGTGGTTGCATGCCCTTCTAGCAGAATAGCAGGTTTTATTCACCAGAAAATGTAGATACCTGCCATTTTCGAATCCTAACAAAGCAGAGCCACACAGTTTAAAGGACCTGTACCAACTAACTCTTAATCTCTGCAGTTAGTGGTATGCCAACTGAGTGCCAAGACTTCCATAAGGCATTGCCAGTGAATCCTAGGCTTGGTCCATGGAGTTTTTGAGTTGTCAGTTATCCAATTATCTTCAGTGTTAATGAATTACCGTGTTTGGGAATATATGTGGAGATAATTTGAAAGTCGTTGTTAACCTAGATCAAGATATTCTTCATCTGTTAAATTTCATATTCATTTCTAAAGTGTTTCATTTAGTCTCCTCCTGCCAGGAAAGCCATGAGAAACACCTTTCCTCCACTAAACTCTTACTTTATTCTTCTTAACATCACTCTGAATAAATGCTGGTCATTACATTCTTCTCTAAAGACTTCAGACATTACTGTTTCTTCAGGAAACCTGGCCCAGTGTTTTAAGCATTCAATCAGACAATTGAAATGCTAATCGGAAGGTAGTCAATGGAGGTCTTGTCTGTCATTTGAAAACTTAATAGCTTTAAAGGATTTGTAAGCAAACTGTTTCATGTTGGGAAGACATTGTTTTTGCTGGTATAGAGTAAACATTAACACGTTTGTCAATAGTATCTGGATCTGTGTCACACTGGATGTGAGCTACCCCTAGTGCTACTAGTTACAATTATTTCACCATAGACTTCTGCAGCTCCAAATGTGAGTTAGGAGTTTGATAAAAAGATGGTTGGGAGGGAAAAAAAACTTCGAAGAGATGGCAATGAGAATTGACTCTTTTCAGGGGTTAGTTCTTGCTCCAAATAGTTGATTTGTGGCCTCTGTGTATGGACATTTTCAGGAACATTCTCTACTTCCTTCCCCATTGTAAAATCTAGGTGAAGAAGAAGACTTACTTATAGACATTTTTTTTCACAATCAGATCTTTTTTCAGCATTGTATCTCCCCTTTCATGTCATAGTAACCCCTTGTTAGCTATGACTGGGCATCAAGCTGATGGCAGCAGTTCCTTATGTGACTTCTTCTTGATGGCTTGATGGAGTTCACAAATGTTCACAAGAATATTTTTAGTAATCACAATCTCACTTGTCATCTTATTATGATTTTGCTAGCTGTGGAGATCTCTAGCACTTCCTCTTTTTTGGAATGATGCTGTTGCCACCTCCCCCTCCCAATTTTTGGAAGACTAAAGTATCAAGTTGCTTTATTAGTAGGATGGTTGACAAAAAAATATTTTTGACCACCATGCTCATATAAATCTATCAGCAGCCCATCATGATGCTGAAGATTATATCTGCAGTTTTTCTCTTTCCTGCTTGCAGGCATGGATCTCTTCTCTAATTGCACGGAAGAATGTAAAGCTTTGGGCCACTCGGATCGGTGCTGGATGCCCTCTTTTGTCCCTTCCGATGGACGCCAGGCTGCGGATTACCGCAGCAATCTTCATGTACCCGGTATGGACTCTGTTCCAGACACTGAAGTGTTTGAAACACCAGAAGCCCAGCCAGGGGCAGAGAGGTCCTTCTCCACCTTTGGCAAAGAGAAGGCCCTTCACAGCACTCTGGAGAGGAAGGAATTGGATGGACTGCTGTCTAATACACGAGCGCCTTACAAACCACCATATTTGAGTAAGTACTGTTCCAAAGGCTGCTAGAGAGTATTCCATTTGTGGGAATCAAACTCCATTCCCCTGTACTTGCTAGGAGTAGAGAAGTATACCAGAGGCAATGGGGGGAAAACACCCTGAATCCTTTTGGATTGAGAATCACTGAAGAGAGCAATGTTGATTTTTTTTTTTTTAAAGTCTGTGGCATTTTAAATGTATCACTTCTAGGACTTTGTTGAAGATGGATCTGTAAAAACAAAATGCCTATTCTGATTTTTCCTGGAACTGATGCCTTAGTGATTTTTTTCCAAGTTTAATAATTAGCAAGACAAATATTTCTTCAGATTTGTAGCTATCTGTGGTGCCTCTTGATTGAAACTTCTTGCTGCACCAAACTGTTTTGTACCACGGATGGTTTGTTCCCATTGAGCAAGGCTTGGAGATCATCCTATGTGAGTCATATTTCCTTGCTGTTCCCTCTACCTTTTGTTCCCTTGCCCATCCTTTAAGGGATGGACTTGAATATTCTATCCTGATGCTTGCTGACAGTCATCAATATGGTGATGTTTCTGTGTGACAAAGAAGAGAAACTTGGGAAAATTATTTCGTTATTCATTTCAGATTCTTTGCCAAGTGGAGTCTGTTGAAGTCACTCTTTGGCCCAAGATGCTATATCATTATCCTTACCAGCACATTAGATTTTATTATGAGATCATGAAAAGTCTTCCTTTTATTAGAAGTGCATATGATGATTCTTATAATCTGTGCAGCTTGATCTTTGGAGAGCATCATAGCATCAGCAAAACCAATGCCTTGATTTAGTAAGTTGCAGTGGCCGCAAATGTTGACGGTATCACTCTGAAGTCAAAATGATAGCAGTGGTTGTATCACTGTTCGAATTCAAATACATATTTACATGTTTCAGACTGGTAGGGCAGTCTTTTAGTCTATTTCAGTCTATTTCAACTTTTATACTGAAAGGTCAAGCAGAGCAGAGGTTTCTAATTTCAGCTTTGTGATTTATATATTTAGTTACCAGCTTCTAATGTTGTTGTTACAAAACAGCCATCTGGACTGCCTTTGAACTTAATGAACTAGAGGAAAAAGGCAGTTTTTAAATGTTCGGCTCATGAGTCATCCCAAGTACATCCCTGACTCTGAAGCTATTTCTTAAGTCAGTGTCATTTTCATAATCTGAATTCAAATGTTCAGTCCCATTGTATTGTATGTTTCCTTGGGATGGCAGCTAGGCTTGTTTTCATTTTATGAGACAATCAACTACTTCTCTTGACTAGTGTCTGAGATGAAGAGGTATCTTTATAATCACGAATTGATGTTGGAATTTATATAAATAGCAGTAGTTTGCAATTAGGATCCATAATTTTCCTGTGACTTAGTATTTTTGATATGGATCATGCTGCATGCTAGCTTCTGTCTAGTTTATTTTTTCAGAAACTGTGTCTTGTGCCTTTGAAGTGTTTAAACACGTCATGGAGGTAAATTAGTAGTATCTAAGATAGATATAGATATAAATATATTTGAGCCATGAGTTGGGCTAGGAAAGGGGTCAGCATTCCGTTCTATAGATTAAATTTATATCTAATCAAGTATTTCATTGCTAGTTTTGTTATATTTTCTTGCAAATATTGTTTTCTTTGGTATAGTCTTTAGTTTTGAAATGCATGTAAAATATGGGTTATTTTAAAAAGGAAAGAAGAGACAACTGTCAAAGAGTACAGTGTTTTGTAGAGCCGGTAAAATATTTCACAGCAGATAATTTATTCGCTGAATGCAACAAGTGAAGAGACCATTCTCAGTTGAGTTCTAAGGAAAACGGCAGGGTTCATACAAGTGGTAACCATAGCAGAGCTAGCAACTGAGCAGTAGTGACCACAGCATAATTAAGGTTACCATTCTCTTGGGGCAGATTGCAAGGGGAAGAAAACAATTAAAGGAACATTGAAATTTACAAAAGGATTAAGCAAACACATAATTGATAAAATGCTAAAAAAGTGAAATCTGCAGTTAAAGCATTAATCACGCCAGTAGCCAAGTTCATGGAACTGTTTGAGAGAAGGAGGACTGTTGTGCTTGAGTTTAGAAACAAAATGCTTGTTATTTCAAACTTCATTTTTAAAAAAAATTATGAAAGAATAAGCAACACGTTTGCTTTACATGTCAGTATTTAATTACTTAGGAGACATGTAACTATAGTCTCCCCACTCATTTAAAGAAAATGCTAGAGATGGGATGTAGCTAGAACCTGCCTTAAACTGCATTTCTGTATTCACTTCCAATCTTTTGATCCAGTTTGTTCCAAAATAAACCAGCTGTTTTGTGCTGCATGGATAGGTAGGTCTCAGAAACAACTTTCACAGCAGTGGAAAGGAGCACTGAAAAAGCTACACTGCCTGATCATAAGCCCATATGTAACCTTAAGCTGATTGTTAAATTGTTGTTCAGTCTAAGAAGCAAGCATGGGTGGGTAGATGTGAGAAAGAAGTAGAGACTGGAAGTTATCTTTGAAGCAAACCTACTCCTTAAAAACTCTACTACTCCTATCATTACTTACTCCTTAAAAAACAAAAGCAGGTGTTTTGTTTGAAAAACAAGATATTTTTAGTTTTTTGTCTTTTGAAAAAAAAATCCATTGAAAACAGTACAAAAGTGGTCTATTTCTTCTTTTAAACAATAACAACATCAAAATGTCCATGAAATAATTTATGACTTTCCCACACTGTATAAATGTTTCTTAGTGTGCAGGGGGGAAAAAGTTAAAAATGTCACCAGTAATTATGTTGCTTTTTTAAAAATGTTGCTGTCTCTTTGTCACCCTGGAAGTAATCTTTACAGGTAATATGTTACTAGTACCAGCATGGTGTATTGGTTTTAATGTTGGACTAAGACACTGGGAGGTGATGATCTGAATCCCCATGTGTCCATGCAAACCCAGAGGAAGGCAAAGACAAACCCCCTCTGAACAAATTTTCCCAAGAAATCTCTGTGATACATTTGTTTTAGGATTGCAATAAGTCAGCAATAACTTGAAGGTACAACAGTATTGTTTCAAAGACCTAGGAAGCAAATAACTGGGTCTGTGTATGAGTGTCCTGCTGTTGACAGTAGTTGATAGTTTAATCTCATTACAGTAGCCACAAAATGCATGTATAAGAACATGTATTCCACATGGCAAGAGTGCAAGGTATTTAATAGATAAATAGCTTTAAACAATTAAAGTAAGGAACATAAAGTGAATTTGTGAAATGATCATTAATTGAAGAAAGTACAGTATAACATATTTCTAATATAACCTGTTAGTATCACGGAAATGGATATTTGGACCACTAATTGAAGATTATTTGAAAGGTTGGGAAAATGCATAGAATTGATCTGGCTATCATGAATCCACTTACAAACTAACTACCTCCTCTAGAAATTGTTAGGACAGATGGATCCATTTTATAACTTCTTATCAGGTAACAATGAAGAGGCTGTATCTGAGAAAGAGAAGTCAAGTGACAAAGTGCAGGAACAAATTGACACATTAAATAAAAATAAGTTGCTTGCACCAGATGGTGTTCATCCAACAGATGAAAGAAATTTCATCTGAAAAGTTGACTTGGTTTCCAAAAAAACCAATCTCAGTGTACAGCATCCTGTGCTCTAGATAAAATTAAATTTAGAAAATATTTCACTTCAAAATATTTTTAAATCTTGTAACTATAGCAAATACAATTAGTTTAGAAAGTTGCTATTAAAAATACAGAAGAATGCACAAGAGCTGGGCCTTTCAAAATGCCAGAGAGAAAAACAGAGAATCCTCTTTCTAGTCGTATTTATCAAGACCAGAGAAGAGAAGAGGGGCTGTGAGTTAGCACAGTATCTTCACTGGTATGGATTACATATCTGTCTACACAGAGGATATTCTGGAGAAAAGAAATGTGTTAATGAGTGTATGTTTTACATCAGTGGGAATGCCCCCCCTCCATCTGTGAGGTGGAGCGGAGCAAGAATGTAAGACAAAGGTGAGTAGATAAATGGGAATAAAGAAGGAACAACACATTGGCTGAGATCTTATGTGGCTGAGTGTAGCATAAGAGTTCCATATTTGGAACTCCATTATGGCTTCCCTATTACTAGCTGCAGGATTACTCTGGGTGTTGCAGTAGCTCCCTCCACAGCCATTCGCTTGCTGGTGGAGAACAGATGGATCAGAGAAGTGTCTCGTTATGTCCCTGAGCCAGATGCAAACCAAATCTCCTAGCATCTTCCAGATATCTCAGCAGATGATGGCTATGGTACTTATAGGAACATACCCAGATGCTTCTCTGATCCCCTTAGCTCTCCACTAGCAGTGGAGTAGCAGAGGGTGGGGGGAGCTATTCTACCACAGTTAGTGGAAGGAGGAGAATACTGACCTCCCCACCACACTCCAAAAACCATAGACAAATATAAAATGGGCTTATGCTTGCATATATCACTAACAGGATGCTGACTACCGTGTACCACATAGTTTTAGTCTTAGCTTGAAAAGTTTAGATAATAGAGGCACATACATTGAAAACAGATTGATTCTTTAAAGGAGAAATATGATCTTTTTGTTTCCCTTCTTCAGTTGACAAAGAATTGAAGTAAGTGGGTTCTAATAATTTTGGATCTTAATATGAATAGTCCTGCCCTAAAGTTTATTCATAGGTAAACTGGGATTAGATTAGCAAAATCACAGACCTTGAAGACTTTGAAAGTAGATGCATCAATTTATTGCTCTTTAAGTGTGTGTGTATTGGGGGGGGGACACATCTGGTTTTCTTAAAATGCTTGGCTGGTGTTTGGTGACCAAAGCTTTCCTGATGGTATTTTATTATACTCAAGTTGGCATGTATCCTTAATGTCTATGTGAGGAGCAGATGGCATTTTTTATATATACCCCTAGCTCTCATGCATTCAAACCAGGTAAAATTCAATCATACATTGAACACCCTTTTACCTTTCAGCTGATGAGTTATAAAAGGTTACTTAGTGCTAACCACATCCAGGGAGCCACTGGGTTTTCCCAAGCCTTTTATCCCTGTCTTTCACACTTTAAAAAGCCAAATGTGATTTTTAAAAAATTCAATAATGAAAGCTAGGAAGCTCTGGGAGTACCATTCAGTGCAGCGCAAGAGGCTGCCATTAAAAGTAAAATTAAAGAAAATCATTTAGTGTTTGTGTTATTGCTATAAGGGCTTTTAGATTGTGTATTCCAAGGGCTTCATGACGCCTCCAGCCCCCTTCTGATGTCCCCAGGGTGCCGTAATGCAGCATCGATGAAACCAAAGTCACAACTAAAATTCTGTGGCAACTGCAGATACAGATTATAGATCTACTACCATCTGTTCCATGCTCTACTCTCTTTCCTTTAATAGTAGCAACTGCTGAAGAAAATGGGGGTTTAAAAGATTCCAGAGAAAGACAGGGGACTGGGATTATATAGTTCCAAGGCTATAGAAAAGGTTTCTATGTCTTTTAATGGCAAGTGCTGCTGGCAATCGTGGGAATAAACAAAAGCTGCCAATTCACTGCTCCCAAACCCATTCCTGCAATGTGCTCAAAAGCAAACCAACTCTATCCGGAGACAGAGAGACTCAGGCTCTGTGTTTCCTGTGCTCTTAAAACATCAGCGCAGAAGACTGTACAAACTTCTCTCATATTTCTTTGCCCTTTGGGGTGGGCTCTGGCTCTGTATTTTGTGGTAGTAGAAAGCATATCATGCAGCACTATCTGCAGAAGCCTCAACAAATATTTCTGTTCTTTTCATGCTTCAGGAGCCAGGTCTGGTTCCACATTTTATGGAAAGTTTCACTATGCTGTGCAAAAGTCTCTGTGGAACCCCTTGCCAACTTGTGCCCCCTCTTTCCCACCCCTCACCCCCTGGCATTTAAGAAATAAAAGTAATGAAGTTGAAGTAAACTGAAACTTCTATGACACTTCTGCTTTAGTGAATAAAGCTGCCAGCGCTGAATGGCAACTGGGTGGGGAGGTCTTCTGTGAGTGACATGGGGTGCGCAAATGCAGGAGATAAGAATCCCGTACCACAGGTATAGCATCTGCAATGAAGTCTTTTTCTGTAGCATCTTCACTTCCTCCCAAATGTTTGCCTCCTTTTTGGGAAACATTTGATCCACTGTACTGCAGGTAGAGAGGAAATACTCAGGCTGCCACTGAAAGAAGAGGAGGTATTTTTTTTCTATTTTGATTTTTTAAGATTCAAAATAATAATAATAATAAAGGAAAGAATGGGTTGGGCATTGGAGGTGTATTGGATCTCACTGGAGCGGAGCAGCACTGCCCCCAAAATGCTGGCAGTTATCCATCTCTGTTGTAGATGCTGGCTAAACCCCAATGACCATAATAGAATATTTATATTATTCACATTTGATAATAGAAACCTGTGATTTATTTATTTTAATGGATAATAACATGTACAGAAATGCAACATGAAGGCAGAGTTGGAATATTTTTGTCTGCTAGTGGCTGTACCAGGAAGAAATAGAGTTGCATATAACTAACACACTTTAAAATAAAATGATTTTTTTAAAAAAAAAATCTATTAATACAGCACTTTCTTAAAAATCAGTATTTTTAATAAGTGCAGTAAATTCTATTAAACATATTTTTTAAAAAATATATTTTTAAAAAGTAGATAGTAATGCAATTTGTGTTAATGTAATGAATCACTTTCATCAATCTTTAGGAAGTATGAAATGAGTCTCCATCTCATATTTACCTCTCCTGGTTGTTTTATGGATCTATACAAGTTACTTGCTCATAGGGGGTTAAATGAAAAGGAATATCTCATGTAGCGACAGAGAGAGAGAAGAAGAGGGACAGATATATAGTATATGAAGCTACTAAACTTAATTTAGAAGAAGAGCATCACTGCTCAATATGAAACAGGAAAGTTCTCTAAATATTCCAAGAAACAGTGGTGAGATGGTTAGCTATAGAAAAGTGCTGACAATCTGAACACAATGTTCTGTTTTTAATTTCAAATCAATAGTATTAAGTCTTATAAAATTCTGAATTGTGCTTTAACAATAAAAAGAACAACAAGGGGAAAAAACAGGAAAGATATATTCCTACCTATCTCATTTTAGCAATATGATTTACAAAACAGCTACTGCATGCAATAATTGCCTGCATTTCTTTGTGTGGTTAAGACATTGGAGAGGGCTTGGCAGTATGCCTCAGTAATATATAATAAAGAGCCAGATGATTCAGAGCCATTGATTTACATTTGCACAGCACCTTTCACCCAGTGACTAGAAACCTCTTAACAAAACTAAGAATATGTAACATTAGCTCATTACTGTGTGGATGTCACTTCTGTAGAGAAATGCTATGCATTGCTAACAGCCCAGGGCTGGACTTTGTTGCATAAAGAAGCTGACAATCAGCAGCTTGGCTTCTTACCTGTGTGAGTTTTCTGAGAGTGATTAAACAGTATTGAAGAATTTGACAGGTGGCTCTGGAGGAATTTTTTTTTTCCTTAACTGAGAGACAGCACTGTAATTTCATTGATTTAGAATGTGGTAGTATCTAAATCATGGAACATGGGTAAGAATTGTATGGTCCTCCAGATGTTATTGAACTACATTTCCCAGCATTCCTTTTCATTCTACCCAGTGCTTCTAAGAGTTACAGTTCAACTACATCTGGAAGATCATAAGAGTGTTAGAAGGGTGTTATTTACTAAAACTCATACAGCAGAGCTCTTTAGCATACAGAAGACATAAAAGAGCTGTAAGAAAATGCTGAGAACTCTGTCATTATGGGTGGGCAGCACAAAAAAAATGGTTAAATGTTAGCATTGTTGATTCCATCATCACCCAAGATACCATCTTTGACATTTTCAGTAGAGATGAAAAGTCCTGGTAGATTTAACTTCTATCCTAAGGCAGTTATATAGTATAGAGCTTGTCCTCATGCTTTTTAAAAATGTCTTGATCTGCATTTTGGAGAGAAAATAATCTTGTAAATATGTTTTTCTTTCATAATTTTTTGGGTAGTCCACTGCAACTTGCTTATATTTTTGCTTCTACTCCAATACTGCTATCTCAAGGTCCCTGGTTCCAAAACATCCATCTTGACTTAAGAAGACTTTCTTTCAAGTGCCTTCATTCTCCACAAGAAGGAACCATATGAAGAGCAGCAAATTAAACCAGATCTCTGAGAAGCCCCTGCCTCCTTCTGCATCAGGTGCTAGACATGCACACAAACACAAGCCTGTGTCAGGAGAAGTGAACAATAACTATTGCATAAATGATTTCTGTTGTGCTTTTTGTAGGAATATGTAGTGCTCACAATGAATGTTATTCATTGTTATTCTCTTGATTTTTAAAGTTGGATTTCTGTGGAGTAAAGAATAATAGTCATGGTAATAGTAACGATAATGGTAACAACTGCATAAACCTATCTGCGTAGAACAGACACTTTAGTTCAGGGCTAGGTTTTCATAGAATCCTAGAGCTTGAAGGGACTGTAGCAGCCATCTTCTCCAACCCCTTGACACGCAGGAATATAGTCACAGCATTCCTGAAAGATTCCTATCTAACCTCTGTTTAAAGGCTTCCAAAGAAGAGTCCACCATCATTTGAGACAGTATATTCTACAGCCAAACAATTCTCACAGTAAACAAGTTCTTCCTTATGCTCAGATGCTATCTCATGTCTTGTAAGTTGAATCCATTGATTTGTGTTCTGGTCTCTGGAACATCAGAAAACAAGCTCGCTCCATCTTCTTCATGAAAATTCCTTCAGATACTTTAAGATGGCTGTCATCAGTCTGAGGTCCTGGTTTAAATATCTGGCATATCTGTTTTAATAAGGATTAGGTAATAGGCAATGTGAAATATAGGTACGTAAAACCTGAGAAGCTGTTGCCAATTAGAATATATAATATTGGGTTAGATGGACACATAGCTGGAGCTGATATAGAGCAGTCCGCAATGTTCATGAACCCAGAAATATTCAAGCTTATTGTTGTTAATATTGTGTGATGATAATGTAGTGTTATGTTACTGGTCATCAGAGTAGAAAACCAGAATAGCAGGAAAGAAAGAGATGTTCACAGTATGTATCAGTGCAAAGAAAAAGACATTAGTAAGGTCAAAAGTATAAATGGAAATAAGATTAATTTTACTATTGAACATGTCTTATTCATATGTGTGTACCTCTCACAAAATGAAAAGAATGTATATAAGTATCAGAATTGAAGAAGAGTGAATGAAAGTTACCTGACAGACTGCTTGAGCAGTTTTTAATAAGAATCAACACAGCAGTGAATTTTGTAATGGAAAACATGAAAATGTCATGACTAAGTTTTAAGTCCTGCTCTGTAACAAAATTGTAAGGGTTATTATCCATCATAGTCCACATTTGTTTACCATGTGCTTACTGTTTTTAAGCTTGATTCTGACCCACATTAAACGTTCATAGATACCACAGATATGTCAGTCAGTGGAACAAGTATACAGTGCTCTAAGTTCAGTCTGTCTGACCTGTTACAGACTGCCTTGCCATGTTCCCATAAGCTGTGTACATTGGCTGCCTTCACAGTTCAAATACATGTCTTACAATATATGGTCAATAACGCTCTACCCATGTACTTTGATTGTACCTTGTACGTATGTAAGCACCAGGCATCGCTCCACTACTGATGATAAACACTGCAGAGAACAGCTTTCATACTATTTTTTTCATAATTGGGCAAGTTCCCATAGGAGACAGTGGTCCTTTAGGTACCTGGTCCTAAGCTTTAAATGCATTATTGAAAATTGTGATAAGAACTGGACCCAGAATTAATATAACTGTTTCAATAGGAGTTAATTGCAATGTCCCAAAAGTTTGCTTTGGCTAGAGTTCTGACGACACTGCCATATTCTGGATGAGCTGAAGCTCCCAAACGCTTCTCAAATGGCTTCACATAGTTTACATTGTAGTGATCTAGTCCTGATGCCATCAAGGCCTGTGTTAGCAAGGCCAGATCTTACCTTTTATAGAAAAAAAATCTTTCCTTGCTTCTACTTATCTGTGGTAGTTGCAAGGCAGCCAATCAGCTCTTTTCAGTGTCTCTCCACTACTTCCCCAACCAACCAGACAAAATGTCTGCTGCTGGATGAAAAATATAGCATGCAGCAGCTCATTCAGATCATTGTCTCCATTCTTTTGGATTTAGCTGGTTCTAGTCATTAATGAGAAGAGGGAGTGTTCCTTGGCTGAATACCTCCATGAATATTGTGTAAAACTGACAGTGCACATATATTCATCTTTGGTAAGAAAAAAAAAGATTTTATGTTAAAGGTGTAGTCTGCATATATTGTTGTAGAGGTCAAAATATTTAGTATACTGGAAGCCATATTTTCCAGTCATCTTTCCAAAATAAATCATTCTGCAGAACCTTCCCAAGGCTGCTCTAAGCACTTTTGTTGTTCTGTACAATGAGTAGCATTTTTTTTTCTTAGTCATTAGTGCTTAGTTTAGAAGTATAAAGCTTTAATTCTGTGCATTCTATGAAAATAGGGACCAAATTATTCATTATGCGTAGTAAAGGATATTCAAGTTTGCATCTGATTTAGCTTCTCGTGGTAATTACTTGTGGTGATCCTTGCAGTTCTGTTACCCTTCCCATGACTTGCATGTCCCTCAGAGGGAGAGATCTTACCAAATGTGGCTGAAGCACGTAGGTGACATGGATACCTTGTTGTGGAGGATCTGTTTCTTGTTGTGTCCTATAGCAACAACTTTTTCCTGGGTAGCTGTGAAGTTAAGAGTTTATTCAGAGCACGGCACTTGTAACTGGCAATAGAGAAAAAAGAAAGAACAGACAGAGCTCAAACAAGCTGCTTTTGATGGCAACAACTAACAAAATCTTCCAGCACAGAGTTAACCTCTGTTAACTTTTCCAAGCTCTGGAGACAGTGAACCACTGCTGTTCCAAATGATTAAAAGATGCCACTGAGAACTAATGGATAAGGATTGTGAACTTCGTACCAGACCAGGCAAAAAGAGAATAAACTCAACCAACAGCATTGTTTTTGGATGCCAGTACAAGTGGTGTGACCTTGATAGGTTCTTTCAAATGTAAACATTTTTCCCATACATTCCATTTGAAGCAGACCAAGGAAGTATGTGCTAGTGTAAGCCAGTAATTGTCTTTCTCTGATAAGAAAATAAGTGTACATGATGTATCAGGTCTAGGCTTAGTGAGGGAAATGTGCACATTTTGGCAAAGTGAAAAAGAAAACATGTATGTGGTAGCATATATAGAGAAATATGTTGTAAAGTAGTATATGCATCTGCTTAAATCTGGAGTTGGAATGGAAATTTATATACTCCAATTCAGTGATAGGAACAAATTAATTTATATCAAGTTACCAATTCATTTAGAAATGTTCTAATGAAAATGTGCAAATTAATTAAATTTATTTCTTAACTTGACGGATTATGTTGGACTTTCAGCTACAACTTAATTCCAGAATTCAGTTATTATTTCAGGTGCTAATTTGTTTAATGAAGATCAACTTTTCCAAGTAGGTTCTTTAATAAATGCAAATGGCTATAGGAATTTTTATTTTTCATCAGGGTTACAATCCAATGGTCTAGTCATTGCCAAGATTTTTTAAAGGTAAACAGATTGGAATATAGTCATGCTCTTTGCATCCACGTGATTCTTCTGTGTTCTACCCTTGATATTGTGTAGAAGCTTCCCAACTGTCCCAGGAAACTAATTGTGAAACCTCTTAATCCTGAGAACCTTTGCTTGGTTCAATAAAAATAGTTAGATTAAGGAGATATGATTATGCGGAAGAAGAAAGAAACACCTTCAGTTGGAAATTGTATTTCCAAAAATTAATGTAGATGTTTCCTTCTTCTCAAAACTCAAAACAGGGATGGGGGATTTGGATAGAAGAAATCATGAACAGCATTTTTCAGCTTCATCCCGTTAACACGTTTAATTCAGGCATCTGTCTTAAAGAGAAATTTAGAATAACCTTAATAGTTAAATTTTACCTCTTCTAACATAAACATATTTTTGTTAGATTTTTTTTTTAAAAAAACCAGTTTTATTATTCAATGGTCACTCAGTCTTTTCCTACTACTAACTTTCCTAGCTCTAGTCCAACTTCATGATAGAAGCCTTTGATCACTTCTCATGCAGGCTTGGAAGAGAAATTATGTTCCTAGATGACATACAGAAAGTTTATAAAGTGGATTATACTGAATGTTACTGAGTACTATAAGCCACTGGGATAAAATAAATATGACTATTGACATACAGCTCTACTGTGATATCTTCTAATGGAATAATGCAATGCCAGTAAAATACTTGATAAATTACAAAAATAGATCTGGTATATCTGATAGTATATAAAGAACTTATAAAAACAATATTGAAAGGGAAGAATTTCAGATTGATGTTATATGGATGTAGTTAATATGTTTTGTAATTAATTGATGGGAGAAACTTCTTTCCAAGGACCAGAATTTAAAAAGTATGTATGTGTGGAGGGGTTCAGATTAGCTCCATTCAAATCCTTTTCCAGGAGATTTATTCTTATTGAAGTCCACAGCATCTCTGCTAGAAATAGGCCTATATATTTTTAAAATAACCAGATCGATAATATCTGTGAAAAACCTGTTGGAATCCTTTAGCTAACAACATTCAGAACATTTTGCCATTTCAACTGGGCAATTTTTTTAAACAAAGAATTTTTTTCTCTCTTTAACCTGGATGCCACCTAAAGACTTTGCTTCATATCATCTCTTACAAATAAGCTGAAATGGTGCAACTGCAGATTAAATGCCAAAAAAATTAGATGCCTATAGTTTGACCATAACAGATACAGATTAAGTATCATTTATCCCATTGTTTCTTAAGCTGGAGCAAAATTTATTAAAATACCTTGGATATAAAGCAGTTTATACTGGATATAAAGCAGTTATAGGAGGCTATACTCGGTCATCAGTACCTTCTTTTTCTAACTCTGTTTCACAAAAAGGAAAAGAAGACTTAGAGTGCTCAACTCTTGGATGAGATTATGAATCTGCAATTAACTGCTCCTGCCCAGACTCCTCCCAAACCTACTTTTACAGCCAGTAGCCACATCAAGCTGATGTTTGATGGCATTTCTAGTTCCCTCTCAACAACAAGTGAGGCTGTGTTGAGGAATTGTGGTGAGATCCTGCTTCTGTTTGCCACAGCCTTACTTGCTAATGGGAAGAGGCTGAAAATGTCATTCTGTTGTGCCCCTAGAACCAAATGAACAGGCTTCCATTGTCTTATGTGACTTCTGGTGATGTGGTATGCTGGGGGAGGCATTTATGATTGTGGCAATAGTGTCATGATCATGAATGCAGTGTTACTGGATATGAAACAGTTATGGATCCATAACACTAGGTTACAAATGCATAACTGCAACACATGATGCCATCCAGTAATTTCAATAGGTAAGCTGTTTTTCAGTAAATAAAGTTTATCTACTTATTTATTTTTGCTGTAGCCCTTGCTTTAATTAAAATCCCAAACTGTAGAGCCTGTCTTGCCATCTTTAAACAGAGATGGTGATAAGTATTTTGCATAGACCTACCTACAGGGGACACAGAAATGTACAACATCAGGTTTAATCAATTCAGTATTAAACTCATTGTGTCAGTACCTTTTCATGGTTAAATGAAACAACAGCTCAGAAACATAGCTCACGGTAACAAAGCTCTCTAATCGTTATGATGGTCTAGTGTCAGTGATGAAGAGGATAACAAGTGGCCTATTTCAGGCATAGTATGACCCATCACTGACTTAGAAATTGCAGTGAAGAGTACACTAATCACATATTTAAACAACAGAAGCTTGGAAAGGATTGCAAGTCTTGTGCAGAATGCAATTAAGTACTCTATAATCTTGATAAATTGGAAGGACAGACTGAAATTTGATAGGATAGCACTTCAAAACAACATATAATTGGTTTGCTTTTGAACACAAAAGAGTGAAGTGGATAGAGATTTTTTTCCCTTCAAAAGAAGCACAACTCAGTGCTAAGGAAGAATAAATATGATGTGAAGAAATCATAGGAAGTACCAACTAGATAACAATAACGGAGTATCTGATGAAATAGCAAAGTAGCCTGAAAACAACATTGTGATGTTGTAGCAATTTGAAAAAAAGACATGCAAAATCCTCCATTTGTTCTCTACATTTATGTCTCACAAATAATGAGCTAAGAGATAATCTGCACAGTAGAAAAAAAGTTTGTGATGCTCTCTTTATCTCTGTCACTTTCAAATGCAGTAGCAGATGGCATACCTCAATGTTTCCATCACTTAGAAAAGGGGGAAAAAAACCTTTCAGTTTATGGAAGACTGGAACCCTTTTCGCACATGACTTCAAATGCGAAATGGCCACGGGAGTGACACGGAATCGCGAGGATGGTTCTGCATAACATTCTCATAATTGTACGTTGCTTCCGTAGTGGTCCCATGGCAATCGTGCAGTATATGTAATTGCACATTCCTCCCACATCCCTCCTGCACTTACCTCGTGTGCGGAACCTCAGGAAGCATGATAGCTGCGCTTCCTCCCCCAGTGTAGCCTGGGAAAATATCTGGCTGCACTGCAGAAGGAAAGGGTGGAGCTATCATGCTTCCTTCCATCCAGCACGGAGCTTCTTGCAAGAGGCTTTTCGCGTGATCCCTGTGCAACACCAGCAACATTAAGTAAATTGTGAAAAGGGCCTGGGATACCAGTGAGACTTGTATCCTTTCCTTGAATTGCTACTTTTATAAGGGATTTTTTAAAAAGAAAAACATTCAAATATGTGTAACCACAACCATCAGAATGTTTAAGTGGTATGTTTAAGTGGGGATGGTCCTATAGTTTGGGTAAACAGCCCATCTATTTGTCCCAATCAGTAGGGATGTAAGCGATGTGTGCATAGGTATTGTAAGGGAGGAGGTTGGTTAGTCATGTAGACATCATTGGCTCATCCTCTGATAATCCTTCCTTCAACCCCACCAGCCACTATTGCTTCTGGGAGAACGTGTTCTTCCTTAGTTACATAGATCTGTCTTTGCCCCTCCCTTTCATTCACCAAAGGTTTTAGTATTTGATTATTAAAACCAAAGCTGTTAAGGTTTAAACTGTTAAGGTATTTCAGGAATTTATTTTAGTCTTGCAATCTGAAATATGAAATAAATAAATGCAATATGTGTGAAATAATTTCATTCATTTAAATTTTCCAAGCTACATTTGAAGGCTTGGAACAAGACTTTTTCACCTCTAACTTATTATTGGAAATCCCTCTTTCTTTGAAAAGTGGATTCTGGGTGGGCTTTTGAAGACGGAAGCATAAGAAAACTGCTTTTCTTCACATATATAGAAGGCAGAAGATCTCATTTGTATCGAGATATTATCCCACACTAGAAATAAATACTTTTTGTAACAACATTTGTGGGAAAAGAATAAAAAAAAGTATCATTTTGCAGATAAAATTACTACAGTCATCCCTCCACATTTGCTAGGGTTAGGGGCACAGGACTTCTGTGAATGTGGAAAAACTAAATAAGTCTAGGCCCTCCCAAACCATATTCAACACACAAAAACACACTGTGGATTCGCTTGAGGCATCAGGGTTCCTTCATAAGTCAGAAGTGGGTGGCTGGGTGGGGCTTACTGCCATCTCCACTGCTGTCCCTCGCCATTCTTTAATAGGGACTTACAAGCCTTGTTTGCAGTTTCTCAGTGTCATGAGTCTTGCAGTCTCTATTAAAAATGGCATAGGGAAGCAGCAGAGGTGACAGCAAATAATCCATGAATAATCAAATCCGTGAAAGTGAAACCTGCAAATGTAGATATATACTCAGGTATAAGCTGACCTCGTGCACAAGTTGAAGGCATGTTTTGGATTTTGATATAACCCATGGATAAGTTAAGGGTCATTCAATTGAGAGGGGAAAACACCATCATTGCCTCGATGGGCCAGCTGCCCCTGGCCACTGCCACCACCATTTCCTGTGCAGGCATTTGAAAAGACCTTTTGCTACTCTGCTCAGAGAAGGGGATGGTTCCTTTTTTGGTAAAAGTTAGGGTAGAGTATTAACTCTTTTTTTAAAATCACTTTTCTGAGTAGTAGAATGGCAAAAGGCAAAAGCTGAATCTGTTCCAGAAGAACATAAAAGAAGCACCAACCTCCTCTGCCTTCTCTGCTTTGGCACCACTTCTGGCCTTTCCGAATGCCTGGATGGAAAAATGCCACTTCCCCTCAAAGGAATGCCAAGAGGGTAGAGGTGATTCTTTTAGGTTCTCCCAGGACAAAGTAAGTGTTAGCCTTTCACCACTCAACTCAGAGAAGAGGATGGTTTCTTTTTTGATAAAAGTACATTGAAGAGTAAAGTACATTGACCCATGTATAAGTCTACCTAATTTTTTAAATCAATGTTTTGACTAAAATATTTAGACTTATGTATATACAGTAAGATAACTCATTTGTTCCCAGCATTATTGAATAGCCAGTATCTTGCTGGTTAAAGGAAAACTTGCTTACTCCCACACTTCTCACATTTCCTTAACAAAATGTCACTAACTATGCTTACATTGAGACAGCAAGACATTTTTCAGTTACCAGTACCACATGGAAGATTAGTAAGTACTGATATCTTGATAGGTTATCTCAACAGTTTTATGATTTTTTTTGGCTGAGATTGCAATGAAGCAAGATTTAATTGACCGTACAGTAGGCTCATTGAACTATATGACACTTGACTTTAGTCGTGATTAACTTAAGTTGCGTTGATTCAGTGTGTTTACTGTAAGTGTGATTTAGTCTGGATTCAGTTCAGAATTAATTATAACTGCAATTCTGATACATGTAAAAAATAGTCTTTTTTAAAAAAAGAAGAGAGGGTGATGTATTTGATTGGCGTGATCATGTGTTTTTTAACGTAGTTGCTCTTGTTTTCTAGCATTTCTAAACTAAAGGATAATGAAGCATATGCAGGAGGAGCATGGACAGTTAAGCTTTTTTTAATTTATAGTTGAATCTCATATTTTCTCCAAAGTGTGAATTGGAGTCAGACAGATAAAATCACTGGGTACAGTTATAAAAAAAGAAGGGTAATCTTTTATATATAGCATAATGCTGTACGGTGCATCCTTACTCAGAAGGAAGTTCCATTGAGTTCAATGGATTATTTTCCCATCTAAGTGGTTTGCTGCTGTATTTAATTGCAGTCACACTGATCTTGCTTCCAGATATATATATATATATTTAAATAATTTTATTTTCTTTTAAGTGATCCTTAAGTCAGTTCATTTTAGGGTTGTCAGATCAAATACATTCCAGGCCCTGAGGTTTCATGGCTGAAGCCTGAATCCAACAATGGCCCCCTGGTGGATGGGAACTGACAGCATTATTAAACATGTACATCAAGCATCAACCATAGTTCCATAGAGGGTGTTGTAACATATTAACAAATGAGATGAAAAAGGAAGGGTAGACTATCTCTACAGAAAAAGCATCTCTGAAACAGACTCCAGCACTGAGGGCCAGGAACTATATGACTATATTGGGTTGTAAAAAGCAAAAACAAAAGCTTTCAGGATAGTACTCTTCTTCTGAATTTCCTCTATTTGCCTTGAGGCAAAGAGAATGTGAACTAGGTCCTGATATCTTGGAAGCTTAGTTCACTTGCATGTAAGGTCATAGATGCTGAGCTTCTGAATAGGTACTTTAAATGTTTAATGTACTGACCACATCATAATCCCAAACACTGAAAACACTGAGTTAAATAATCAAGCTCTTTGAAATTGTAACAAAAGCTGCAAGAGTGTCAAGTGTTGTAGGCTACATCCCAGTATTCCTGTGGAAAGAAATATCACTTTATAAAAATTACTTGCATGCTGTTAGATTTTATGTAGTACCAAAAGTTAAAAAAATGTTTAGGTTGTTTTTATGTTTATAATTACATAAATATATTAAGTCTCACAGTGCTCAAGGAGTATAATCTCTAGTACATGTGTGCAGGATTGTAGCTAAAAAGGGTGAATTTACTTGGATATGTACTCTGCTTTCAGAAAGACAAATAAAGGCCCTTTTTGCACGGCATTTTCCATGTGAACGGGTGCCTGGAGTGTCGCATGATTGTGAGGAGAGATCTGCACGACACACTCACCATCGCGCGATGCTCCAGGGGCCAGCAGGCGCGAATCACCCACCTTTACATTTTTGGCTAGAAGCCAAAAATGGTGCACTATCACACATTGCTCCCAGGCCCTGCACGCACTTACCTGGCATGCGGAGCCTCCGGAGCCACGCCAGTTGTGCTTCCTGCCCCAGCACAGCCTGGGAAGATCCCAGGCTTCATTGCGGAAGGAATAGGTGGGGCTCTTGCGCAAGCAAGCAGCTTGTGCAGAGCTGGAGAACCTCAGACACGAGAGCCTCTTGTGAGAGGCTACTCGCACAATCCCCGCACCCCAGCACCAGAAGAAGGTAAGATGTGGAAAAGGCGAAAAAATGGTCTTGTCCAGTCATCATACACAGGCTTTTTTTCCAAAATGGAGACTATTAGACAGCAAGAAACACACAATCATATTTCGGGCTGAAATTAGTGAAGGTGTGTGTTCATGCATGCACACACAAAATTTGTTTCATAAACCTTTTAAACAATTTCATTTCATTGTTTGTCTGGTTTCCACAAATAAGCTGTAACAGAAAAAGTGACCTATTTCCATTTAGATGAGCCATCTGTCCCCTTTTGATGGTGAAGGTAACAACATCAGCGTCAAAGTCACTCTGAATGGAAGGAGAGCTCTGAATGGTTAGTGCTCTATCCATTAGTGCCATTTCCATCCTTGTTTGCCTCAGAATCAGTGTTGTCAAAATAGATATGAGTTGATTCAGGCAGTGACATTACACATGCAGCCCCATGCAGCAACATTAAAGCCTAAGTACACATGGCGGTTTTATGGCAGCAGTGGGCGAGAAAGCTTCTGATTGTGCTTTTTCATCTTTTGACCTCAAAGTATGGGCAAGACCATTGATATAGGGAAAGAAGATTTAATTATCTGAGGAATTTATTTATTTATTTAGATAAAAGCAAGACTGTTTGTCACAGAATAATTACTACTTTCATTATTTCATTCACAGCCTGAAGACCTCATGTTCACTGCTCCCTCCCCCCCGTCCCCATTTTACATGGTTTTTAAGTAATTGTGCATGCCAGGGTGAATTTTGTCATCTCATCTTAAGAGACCTGTGCTGGATGTTGCAGAATCTAGAAGGAACAACACAGCCTTATTAGCACTGAAACTCCAGGTCTCATTTAAGCTAGATTTGATATCTTGTGGGAGGAAGCCTTCTGTTTCTTCCCACTTGAAAATTATTTGGAAAAGTTAAGGAAGAATCATAGCCTTTTGATGTGAGCAAAGTGACACTGTATTCTCAGAAACTATTTTAAAAATGTGTTGCTAGAATGCTGCTGTGAAAAACAGAGCCTTCTAGGTGCTTTGTACATCACAAAATGGAGTCCAGGTGGCAACAAAAGGAGACATCTTATCTCTTATCAAACTGCCTGATCAGTGAAGTTTTCTTCACAAAGGTTCCTGTTTGGTCCAAAGGAGTATGAGATTCACTTGTGTATTAGCAGTAGTAGTATCTAACCTATTGTCACTGGGTATAGATGTGTATCTGCACTACGTTAGAGTTGATCTATGCTGAGGTATTTTCTTTTCAAATAAGACTTCTCTGACTGATAAATTTTAGTCATTTTAGTGCCTTTTCTTGTGATTTTTTTTCATTTATATAGTTATTTTAATTTACTTCATGCTACTCCAAAATCTTTGATGTGGAACAGTGTATTAATTCTGTAATTTAGGTATGCAAATGAACAATGGCAAGGAAGGCCAGTGTGTTTTATGGTATATAGGTATTTATGGGGCTACTCTAGCTTTTTCTTTCACAAACTAACCAATGACAATTTCATTTCCCAGATTAAACCATCAGACACAGTAGGTAGAACAGCTAAAGATAAATGCTAATTGCCGAAACAGAAGTCCAACAGGATTTTGAATTATCCAGCTAACTCAGGTATCCTCTGTAATGACTAGCACTGACTTTATAGGACTTTAAATAAGAGTCTTCCACAGTAATACCTGCAGATGTCAGAGCAACCTGTGACTTCTTCTGTTCACAAAGCATGTTCATCACTGAACAAAAGCTCTTTTCTTCCTTTTTATAAAGGAGAACAAACCACCTACTGGGACAGGAGGAAGGGCATCCTCCTAACATAGAGATGACTAATTCTTTTCAAAGAGAACAGCCACATAGGAATACATTCAGATCCTGGGGGCTTTCAGTAGCTATAAATTAATGTGACATTAATGCATAGGACCATACAAAACACAGAGAGATTTTGTGTGGAAATCAGAACTGAAGATGTCTTGGATTTAGATTACTTCTGTTTCTCCAAACTGAAGACAATTGCAGTATTTGTGTCTTTTTTTTAGACACATGATACATGAATTAATTGCTCATTACCAGCCTCCAATCAATCTTTTGTACACAAGGTTGTTGTTGAGGTATGATATTTGCCAGCTACCCATTTCATACAAATACATGTGGCCAGACTTGACTACAGCTTTTGTTTTGCTGTTGATGTGAATTTTCTGTAAACTTTGAATCAGAAACTTTTCAGATTTTTCCCTCCAATTGTCCTAAATTGTTCAAGATCTGATTTAATATAGTTGACTTACATTTAGAAATTGAAACTATGGCAAAACAAAACATCATGTTAATTTTACATGTTCCATAAATATTTCAAAAGTTTTCCAGCAGCACAAAGTAGTTACACTGAAATATTTGATCAGGAAAATAAATTTGAAAGGGCATATTTAAAATATGCTTACAGAACGTCACATTCAAATACATTCTTACTTATATACTCATGTGTCGGATTTATTCCTCACCTTACCATATAAAATGCCCAAAGCTTCTAACAGTAAAATATACAGCAACAATGACAATTGATGTTACATAGCTATGAAATACCATAAATCATTAGTATAATAGGTACCAATTTCAGATTGAAATAAAACTCAGTATCTTGAGTCCTGTTTATTAGTACCTGCTAAAGTAGACCCATTCAATCAACTGCTGAAATGTGAGTTAATACATATATAAACCACATTTATTTAATGGGTCTACTCTAATCTGCATTAACTGTACAATTCAAGCTGTTGTATCTACCTGTTGTGAGTCAAGGCAAAAACTGTAGAGACTTGTAGGCATGCCTGCTGTCTTCTTATGAGTTGTTTTTCACAGGAAGGATAACCACTGACTCACAGCATTGGAACTTTGCTATGATTGAAACATCGTGCTGTGCACTCTTTCTTCTAGTGAATTGTGTAGCAGGTGGTACAAAAAGTTAAGACTGAGCCAACAGTAACTAATGGATCGGAACCATAATCCAAGGCTGGATTGTAAGAAAATAGAGGTTTATCTCCCTTCTAGAGATGGTTTCATTTGTTGCTATTCTGATTGCTTTTTGTCATAGATGTTTCTGCTTTGGAGTCTCAGCTGCTTTAGAGGAAAGTAAATTCCTGCTTTGTTCCCTATACTGGAAGGTGTTGTTCAGAGTGTGTGATTGGGTGAATGGATAGATAGATGATTGATAGATAGATGGAGTGATTCAGTATGTGCTTGATAGATGGATGAAGTTTAGATGAACCTTCTGTTATTGGGTTCTCTTTCTATGGAATAAGCTGCAAACCAACATGAAATTGGGCTGAATATTTCCTGCAGACTGAATTTGAAGGAGGGTCTACAGTTCCATATACTTGGAATTTAGCATAGGACTTTGCTTTGCTGTAGCAGTTTGTGATTTGCAGGTGGAAAATCCTTCACTTTAGCTCCACTGGAGTTCAGACCCCCATTAAGATAATCAGTGGTCCCCACCCTTACCCTAAAATGTCTTTTAGATTTTATGGTTTGCATCCCAGGACTGCTCTGACTCTGAAAGTTCAAACTCAAGAATAGCTTCATTTAACATCAACATCACTCTCTCCCACTCTGTTTTATCCTTATAACAGTCTTTGGAGGTTGGTCACACTGAGAGAAAGTGTGACAGCCCCACAGTTACCCAGTAAGTTTCATGACTCATCAGTGACTTTGATTCCCCAAGTTCCTATCTGATGTGGTAACCTCTAAACCACACTTTAATGCATATGTTTCTGTCACTGTGTGCCAATATAGCTAGGTTTATTTTCTTGGAAGAACAGTAGCCTCCATTCTCTTTTCACATGTCCCCATCGGGGATTCTTTGGACTTAAGAATGGTATATTATTATCAGCTATAGCAGTAGACAAAAAAAGTAGTAGAAGAAAAAATATCCGTGATGGCTGTGGAACCCTGATTGGCATGTTAAAAATAAGTCTTGGGAGTCTATCTGTAACATTACAATTTAGTTGATGTACAAGGCAACATCATTTTTTCATATACATTTCCCTGTTTGTCAGGGTATGACTTATTCCTAAGAAACAGAGAATTGGCACTGAAGCACCCCCTGCCCCCTGCTGGCATACATCTTTTAAAAGGAATATATATTTCGTTCATTATATTTACAGGTATGTGCTTCTTTCTGTCCGTGAAATTGGATTTAGCTGAATTCAAAGGCTCTTTACCTTTGAAAATGATTCCTAATGGAACTGTCATAGGGTGGGGAGATGCCAAGCAGTCAGGATATTGAAGAAACAATAATAGACTTAGCAGATAATTGCTTGTTAAAGAAGATAAAGGGTAATATTTTGGTTTATTATTTGAATTAAAATAGTATCAGCAGTGTAAGTTTGCTTACAGTCTAGTCTTAATACTATAGCTAGGCATGGTCTTTCCACCAAAAAGAAGTAGATACAAATTCAGGCAAAGACTTCATGCCTTCAATTAAAAAGGGGAAGCGACCGGCTTTAGGTGGCACCATTGTGGTCATAGGTCAGGTGTTTGTATGTCTGCCGTTGGTTGGAGTTAATTCTGTTTTATTAATCAAAATAGCATCAGCTGCATAAATTTGCTTATATTAGAATCTCAGTACTATAGCTAGGAGTCATCTCTCCACCAAAAATAAGATAATAAAATAAAATATCTTCACAGTTCAGGACTTACTCTGAGCAAAATTTGTACCTTTTTTTCCCAAAAAAAAATCCTGCTTGGTTTTTACATAATTTTATGAATTTTCTGTGCAGAAAGGTGGTGCTTTCTGCACATTAAAAAAAACAACAACTGTGAATTTTGTGCAGAATAAATCCCAAAATGTGAATAGACTTTGAGGACTTTCCTACAGCAGGAATAAAATTTTATTGCTTCTTTCAAGAACAAAATTGTGTCTTTTTTTGTTCATTTTGGTTTGGTTTGGTTTGGTTATTTTTGGTCCAGGGTCAATCTTCTGTTGTGTGGATCTTTCAAGGGCTACCTCAAATGGGAAAGAGCTAGAAATAAATTTTTATTTTTGTTTTTTTAATTGCTTCCTAATATGTAAAAGTTCATAGAGTCTGTGTGACTTCTAAAGTGAATCACTGTTCCTGAAAGGTTGGAGAAAGGATATTGATCTTTTTTGACCGGAAAAGCAGTTGGGGGTGGGGGTGCTTGGGATGATATGCAGCTCTAGAGCTGTACTTTACTCACCTTTGGAATAGATGAAGGCTAGAACTGGTGTCTGAATAGTGTGGCAAGACTTCTTATAGTGTTTAAGCACTGCTTCATTGAACAAAATGTCTCAGGTCTGCACTGGTAAACATATAATCACAGTGGAGAACTTGGGAAGAAGTGTAACTTCATTCGGGCTTTCCAGAAACCACAAAACAATGAAAACACTGAGTTATACACCCATTTATCATGCAACACTAATCAGAACAAGCCATTCCCTAAGATGCCCATATTCCTCTGGTGAGAGTCCATTTCATCACACTTCCCTCTATATTCCTAGATGCTACAGCTCCTTGATTGTGACAGATTTCTTTCTGACAGCATCTCTTCGTTTATGCAAGTCTCCTTCTCAGCCCATATGCTGAGCACATATCACTGGAAATTCATCTCATTTCTAGTGGAGATTGACCATGGGGCTTCTTGACATTGATTGCAAAATCCCTGAGCTTTCTATACACTGAAACAACTTGAAAAGCACGTTTTCCCTTGGAATCATGATTAAATATGTTTCTCTGCAGCCTGAGTACAAGTCCCCAAGAGCTCTTCATCACAAAAAAGACCTCTGCTTTTCCTTTGTGCTTCCTACATGCTCAGCATTTTTAATACACTTGATTTAATACTAAAGATTGCACGGAGCAGGCTGTTTCCATTGCTTGTGGGCTGCTGGCTGTATACAAGCACCAGTCACCAGCTTCAGTGCTTGGGGAGATGGTTGCAATCTTTCTTTCTGCTAGCATTGAACTGGAGCCTCTGAAGGATGACAGAAATGTACATTTGAAGCAGTGTCAGATACAACACACACAAAAATGTAATTTAATTATAGGTGATGAGTCCCCTTGAGCTATAATCACTGGCGGTGGTTGCAGGCCTACCTGGGTTATGGATTTTCTTTTTAAAAAAAGAAAAGCAAAGGCAAGGAGGAATCTTGTGTCTTCCTTTTGTCAAGTTATATGCATGAATTAAACCACAGTCTATCCATTTATCATAAACAGAGCTGCTTTTCTTTTCTAATGGATATCTGTCGTCTCCCTGTGGCAAATCCTTCTATAAATATCAATGTGTTGTTTGTTTAAAATATTTCATTTCATGGCAACATTTTGTGCAATGTATGCATGTAGAAAAAGACTGCATGACCCTGGTGTTTATGTATAGCTTTGGAGATATCCAAAAATAGGAACTGTGCTCAATAAATGTATACTTCCCCTTCCTGCTGTCTACCAATGATGGCTTTCATTAGTCATCTTCTCTTCTATATTATCTCAGATTGAGGGCCCTCTTTTGTGAATATGGTTATATATCACTCTCTGATATTCATGGCATTTCTATTTGGTCTTGTGCTTTTTAAAGCACTTTAAACACCTACGTTGAAGAAGAAAAGTAGGATAGAAATGTTAATAATAAGTAAATATCTGAAAGAATGTTCAATACTGTGCTTCCAATTTCTATTGTGTTATATTGCAATCTTACTGTAGTTTTTAAAATCTCTTCTTTCTTTGAATTTTGGATAGATACCAAAATGTGTGCTTTTGACACCATAGCATAGTTTATGTCTCTTTTTCTTAAGTGATTATGTTATTTTTCAAAGAAATGTGTCAAGGTGAAAAAGCCTGCATATTTTAAAATAGCTATTTTCCCTTCTGTTTTTTGATTCTTTATCCTTTTCCTTCCAGATGATTCTTTTAGGTCCACATATATTTTTTAAGCATGATAACAATTTTGTTAAAGTTCACTAATGTTTGTTTTTTTTTTTAGAAGAAAATTAAGTGTCAAGCTAGAATCAATATAAAGTTATCCACTTGACTTGATTTCAACAAATCATAATGAGAAAACTCTAAAACACTTGAAAAGTTATGGCTAAAATAGCCTGGTGGCACAGTGGTTAAACGCCGGTACTGCAGCCACAACATTATGAGTTTGATCCTGCAGTGCTCCAGGTTGACTCAGCCATCCATCCTTCCGTAGGTTGGTAAAACGAGTACCCAGCTTGTTGGGAGCAATTAGCTAAAACACATTGTAATCCGTTTAGGAAGTGTTTTGCACTGAGAAGCGGTATAGAAACGTAACTGCTATTGCTATTGCTAAAAATATCCATAGTGTGAGCACAAGACCTGCAGTTCTTCTTCTGCTTCTTTTTCTTCTTCTTCTTTTTTATGAACTCTTGTAATGACCGTGATACTTTCCACTTCTCTAGGCCTTGCCATTTGTGGATCTCAAAGTGGATTATAAAAGAATAGTGGTTTTAAGACCTGCAGATCCTCTGTGAGATAGGTAAGAAAAGCATTATTATTCTCATTTTACAGATGGGGGAATCATGGACAGAGAGGTTTAGTGATTCTTTCCTTTTTTCCCTTTCCCCTTCCCTCACCTGCAAGGCAGAGCCACAAATAGCTCAGATATACTGTCTTTAAATCCTCTGCTTTAAACATATGATCATTCTTCTTTCCATAGAACCTCTCTGACTCCATTTCCTCACCTGTAAAGCAAGGATAATAATACCAGCCCAGACTAATTTCTTTGCAGCCATGTTTCTGTGCCTGCAGGGGGAAAAATGAGAAGGTTGGTCCTGACCCTGCTTTAGAGACTATTATTATTTAGTCCTGACCCTACTTTAAAGACTCTCCCCCCCCCGTCTTTCTGTTTTGTTTTATTTTGGAGTTTGGAGAGAAAAAGTTTCCTAAATTCTATGGAAAGGAATGAGTTCAGCAAAATCTGTTGACTAAATTCTGAGTTTTGACAGTTTAATTTTTTTTTACATGAGACAATTAACATTTTTTTGTAGGGTACCTTTGGAATGGTCGGAAAGAAAGATTACAGTTTACATAACTATTCAATTTCCAGAACTGGAAATCTTCAAATTCAAGTTTATTTATTTATTTTCATTAAAATATTTTTATCCTACCCTATATCCATAGATATCAGTGTGGCTTATATATTATAAATATCTGACCAGGAGTGAGCACACAGAATTGTCCCATTAATGTCCATATTAATCAAGTGATGAAGGAGCTTACTTAATGGTTAAATATACAGACTGTGGCACTTAAAATTTCATATGGATGATCTAATTTCAGAAGAAGCTCTGATCCAAAAGCAAAGAAATTAGTGGAATATTAAATTGGAGTGAAGTACAGTATTGATTTAGATCAGGAGGCCTTTGTTTACAATAGCTGAAATCTTATCTCTTTTCCATGAATCCTCCAAATCTTCAAGGGTGGTAGTATTTATTATGCCCAATGCCCAAGTCCTTAAATTTAAAGTAGTTTACTCCCAATGACATAAACTGACCTCAGTGCTCATGTTTTGGTTCAGTTGTTGTTTCTACTATTCTGTTCCATTCCCCCTTGATTTTACTATGATTTGATTGATTTTGATGTATGGGTCTAGCTGCCAAAACAGTCCAGCAGTTTGCTGTTTTATGCCCATAGGTGCGTGAAGCAATTAAGTGGACATGGAGAGAAAACATTCTGTTCCTGTAGGTTATAAGAGAGTAATAATATTAATCTGATATGCACAGTTCATTTCATTGGGACCTGTTTCTTGTACTTTTAAGAAAGTACTTGTTGATTTTCAGAGAATTTTGAGAATTATAAATTTTTTTAAAGGTGATTTTTGTCATTATTTATATTAGTACCACTTTGCAATATATTTTAGAAAAAAATATATGTTCAATCATTTGTTAAGTGATCAAAAGCAGCAATAACAATAATACTACACTTTCTGTACTTAAAACTAGTGAACTGGAATTGGTTTGGAATGTGCTTTGGTTTGATCTGCACTAGGAATAGCAAGGACAGTAGGAGGTACATCTTCCATAATTTTAATGATTTATAGATTATTCATTGCCATCTTTAAGGCTGAATGGAGATATCAGTGCATTTTGTTTCTTCCTCCAGCCTTTTACAGTTCAGTTCAGGTCAGGCAGTCTGAAGGAATGTATTATCCCATAGAAGCCTATCCAGGCTTTGAGAACTTTGAAAGAAGCCTTCACTTGTTCCCATAGCCTCACATGCACATTTGGTGGTAGTACAAGTGAAGACCTTCTTGGTGGTTGTTCCTAAGCTGTGGAACTCCCTTCCTTGAGAGGCTAAATGCCTTCCTGCTGTCCTTCCACCAGCAGACAAAGGTGCTACTTTATATGTTGACAGGATTTGGGAAGCCTTTTTTAAAGAGCATCAATAAGGTGCTATATTATTTGGAATTGTTCTTAATACACAGTTTTTAATAGATAGTTTATCTTTTAATGATAAGTTTTTTGCATGCTATTATCAGTTATATATCAGCCTTAATTTGTAAGCCCTCATGAGTTCCATTCTTGGACCCTTTCCACAGCTTACCTTTTTGCAGCAGCATCCAGTGACAAACCCAGCAGTGGCTCTGCTGGGAAGGAACATGACAGCAGCACTCACCTCTGCATGGGACTGGCTCCCTGTGGAAGGAAGAGCAATCCACATGCCACTTCCTTCCACTGTGCAGCCGCGTACTTTCCCAGGCTGTGCTGGGACAGGAAGTTCCGTCATCACACTTTCTGCCCTTCCAGAGGACAGGTTAGTGCAGGATGATAGATCGATCTCATGTCACTGATGGGGAAAACCTGTCAGTGATTTAACCAGTGATCAGGCCACCAGGGGACGGGAGAGGAGCAGACCATGATGAGGTCATGCAGAAGCCTTGTCAGGGTCCCATCCTTCTCCCATCCCCATGGTGGGATGGGAGGGTGCTGCAGAAAGGGTCTCAGTGCAGAATATAAATAAAGTGAGTAGGTTATGAGAAGCAGCAATGTGGACAAAGAAAGGAAGGAGCAGAAGTTCAAACTTTGTTAAGATTATCACAGGCCAAGTCTAAATGTGAGAGTTGTTTTGGTTTGGCTTGACCTATCTCGCCTTGTGATGAGGTCTGGTGGTTATAATCGGGAGGAATTAGTTCCCAAACTCCCACATCAGAATCTGAGCAGCATCACCTAAGATATTTCCACATCTCACTGGTTCATCCTGGCAGCACATTTGCCAGGATGGGTGCACGCTGAGAATGCTCCCCTCTGCACCTAGCCAACTCCCTGTGGAAGAGAGCGTACACAACACACACCTGCCTTCTGCAGTGCAGATGGCCTCTTTCACATGCTTCACTGGGAAAGGAAATGCATTACCTCACTTCATGCATTCCTCATGGCCGGGGTGATGGGAGCCTCACGCGATTGTGGGAACTTTTTTTTTTCCCCCTTTAAGCGAATATCCACAATCATGATGCATGAGGACACGATGGTTGTGGGACCGTAATAATATTGTGTAAAAGCATCACCTGCAGACTACTGCCATTCTGTCCCCATCGCGGGACTGTGATGCCATGAGGAAATGGCCTTAATATATGAAGATTTTTACCACATCTCAGCATTGAGTGGATGCCACAACTGTCAATAAGATTTCTATAGGAACTTCTGTGTGATTCCTGCTTATATGAATTAGGTAGCAAACCATGTAAGTATGCTGGAATAATCACTTAAAACATACACACAACTGTATGTGAATGAAATTTACTACACTCCACTACAATATAGGCTGGGAAAATATAATTTATTTTCCTTCATACAATGAACAAGTTTGTGTTTCAGAGAATCTTAGTTAATAACTTGTTGCCTTAAGGATTTCTGATTCCATTCAGAAATTTTTCTACTGTGAGGGAGCTATTTATTGGAAGCTGTTGCACATTTTGTAGCAAGCCAACAATGTCTACTGAAAAGTAAATGCCTTTCAGTTTTGTTATTCTGCTTGCAAGTGCACATAAGATGGCATCTAAATGGGCCAACCATTTGGACATGATCAAACTGTGTGGGTCTGTGGTCCTGATTCCATAGAAAAGATGCATTTAATCAGCACCTGTTCACAAAACTGGGTCATTTTCAAATCATTATTTCAATACAGCCATGGCCACATGAGATAAGCTGTTCTACATAGATAGCATAATCATCAGTAGACAGTGACATCCCTATCTATTTGAGCGAAAACTTCAGAAGTTGAGGCCACTCACTTTTGGTGACTAAACTGGATTATTCACAGATCGGTGTGTTTCTCTGTAGAACATCAGTTCTCTGCTACTTAGTCCTGCTGTTGGTTTTATGGTAACTTCAGCATCATTTTCATGCTAGGGAGTATTCTTGTTTGGAGTTACTTCTGTATTTCAGCTCATCTCTGATTTTGGTGTATACTTTAAAACCGTTCAAATACAAATTAAATAACTTGATAGTGTAAGCTGGCCTGCTAATTCTTTAGACTGGTATTCTAAAGAGTGCTTGTTTTTAATTGATAGCGGTCCATGCAAATTAATTTTATATGTGAATATGTCATTGCTGCTCATTTTATTTATTTGTTTGTTTACTTATTTATTTATTTATGTGCTTGCTTGCTTGCTTGATCAATCAGTCTATATTCTGCCTTTTTCCCCTGTTGGGGAGCCAAGATAAAAACACAGATTATACACATTAAAACAAAATTAGTCTAGTTGTTCTATTTGAAACATTAATCAAAAATTTTCCAATAATGATAATGTAACATAAAAATATTAGAAAGTTGAGGTTCTTCATTCAGAATCTCTGTCCATTTGAATCAGTCAGTTGATGGAATCCTGTCTGAATAGAAAAGTCTTTGTGAGCAAAAGAACAACAAGAGCGTGGTTAGTCTAATTTCCCTCATAAGAAATTCTAAAGTCTGGAATAAATCTGTCTCTTATGTCCATACCAAACATCCCTGTTAAGGAGGTAGGATCAAGAGAAGTCGGCTCTCCTGCAGATCTCAGAGCCTGACTGGGCTTGTACAGGAGACCACAGATAGCTTTATATGGACTTTCAGGTCATTGAATTGTCTCTGGAAATAGTCTGGTAGCTGGTGAACCTTTTATAATGGGGGAGCTGTGTGTAACCTCTTTCTCTCCCTCATTTGCATCATCATTTATACCCTGTATAGCTGGCTTCCATCATCAATGTGTTCATTTTATTTATGTGACAGAATCTGCTAACTGCAAACCAGAACGTTGATTGATGCTCATTTTAGATTATATGGCAGAGAACCCACAAATGACTATCCCTATTTTATTTTACTTTATTTTATTTTAAAACTTAAAAAGGGCCGAGTTGGTGAATCAGCTCAGGGTTGCAGCTTCTACAGGAGTAGTCACGTTTGTCTGTTGCAAAAAACAACAACAAAGAATCGTCTGATATTTGAGAGCAGAACATTTCATCCACCCAAGACAATGTGTTACTGATGTTAAAGTGGCCACTGTGAACAAAGAAACTTCAATGGAGAATTTTAGGGGGAAACTCCTGAGTTACAGCTTGTTACCATCTGTCACATGATTCGAGATATTGGATTTTTATTTGTTTGACCATGGACATTAATTACATAGATAATTCTAGGATGTTTGTGTTATCATCAACACTTATTTATTAATGGTTTATTTCATCACCTGCATATAAATTTAAGGTAATTATCACTATCTGTCCTTTATGCCCTTTGTTTCTCTCTCACCTCACTGTTCAAATATCTCTCATACATATATATAACTGTTTTTTATATACTTGCCAACTTAAGTTAACCCACCACACATCTCTTGAAGTGAGTTATAGTCTGTTAAAGCTTATGCCTTATTACTCTTTATTGAGGCACAGCCCTTTTTTGTTTGAACCTAACATACTATAAGCACTGCTTTGAACTGTTGATTTTTGTGCTTCAGAAACCTAACAATGAATTGATTTAAACAACAGCAATAACAAAATGCTGTACTTTTTGGTCATCTCTGCTATGGGTTACATATATTAACTCAGCAGTCAATTGGAAAACACTCAGTTTGCTTTGACCCTAATGCTTCGATCCTACAATCTACCTAAATACCATTCTTCTCATGGCTTTTGCTACTTTGTTGACAAAACTTTAACAGACTATTTCAAAAAGAACATCTCAAGAAAAATAGGCTAATTTCTCTCTCTTTTTTAAATACATTAAATAGCGCTGCAATACAGAAGAAATACCAGAATTCACTTTGTACTTTGTGTTCCAATAAATAATGAAAGGAGACTATTTCTTTTTAAAGCTATCCATCTTTCATCTTCTTTCAGTTTTTCTGTTCTGGTAATTTGCTCTGTATGGCAGTTTAAGTTCTCCCAAGAAGTTCAGTGGGCTTTCTTTCTTTGAACAAATGACCTGCATACCATATAACAAATTCTTTTGAAAGTTCCCTGAGTTTGAAACCTGCATGCCATGAGGGATGGAGAACTGCTGCTAACAAACAACCCAGGGATTATGGAACCAGTTTCATAGTTATTTGGATTCTAGCCAATATACTTTCCTTCCTTGTGGAGTTGTGAATAATATTTTAATTCTATATGTTTGGTACATTAGAGGCTGTCTCATTTTCCATCTAATTCAGTAGTGTCAACAGTGCCTTTCAAGGGTTTCAGGCAGATTTCTTTCCTAGCCCTATCTGGAGGTTCACTGTAGGCTTTCTGCATCTAAAACTTGTGCTCCATTACTGAGGTACAACCTCTCTCCTTCTATTAAAACCTCAGTACTTTTTTTAAATGAACAATGCCTTTTTGAAAATTTAATGAAAAAGAGATTGAATAGTATATATATTTTTCCTCTACTTATAAGAATTTGTGGTTGTCATGTGCTTTCCTAGGGTTTTCTTGGAAAGATTTATTCAGAAGAGTTTTGCCTTCATTTTAGGCTAAGAGGATGTTATTTGCCCAAGGTCACTCACTGAGTTTCTGTGACTGAGCATGGATTTACTTGGGGTTCTAGTCCAACAGTCAGTGATGTAGACTCAATTTAATTGACTCGGTCTCAAGTCAGACTTAAGTCACTTCAGTGACTTGACTTGAACTCGACTCAGCAATAAGTGACTCACCAACTCGACTCATGACTTGTATATTTTTACTGACTGACTTGCCATTGGTTCAGTAACATAACACATTCATCCAGAAACCATACAAATTTGAACAATGCTTCGATCTTTTTTGTCTACTGGTCACATGATGATCTGTCTCAAGCCCAAAGTGTGGCTGCATTCTTAGAGGGGAATACCAAATGGGTTAGGCAATGGGCTTGAGGCAGGATGGAGGTCTGCTCAGCAGCCTGTCCCTGTGGCATATTAGAGGAGTGTTCCAAATTTTTTTTCCTAAGAGCAGAAGGAAAGAGTTTCTCCCAGAGCACAGGGGGCATTTCTCAGAGGGGGAACAGCAAATGTGTTAGGTGATGGGCATGAAGAGAAAGGATCCTTCCTTCTAAAGCTTTTGAAGCTTCAGTAACGGGGAGTAAGAAGGATCTTATTTCTCACTTCTGAAAAAGCCTCCAGCTTCAGAAATAAGAAGTGAGAAGGATGCTATTCCCCACTTCAGAAGCTGCTGAGAGCAAAATCACAACTGTGGAGGGTCGACACTATTTAAATTGTTAAAACTGACTTTATTCAACTCTGCCCAGAAATTCTGGAATATAGGTTGGGGTATAAAGTTGTCTCTCTGATTTGAGACTTGACTTAAAAGTATCTTGCAAGAACTTGAGACTTGACTTGAGACTTGAAGGTAGAGACTTGACACTTGACTTTCGACTTGGGATAAAAGACTTAAAAGAATGGGAATAAAAGAGTTAAATGACATCACTGCCAACAGTCAAACCAGTATACCATGATTGCTTTCAAAAACTTTATATTCATTTATAAAACCATAAATCACTCTAAATTTAGATTAGTTTCACTTGTTTCTCTTTTAATCAAGGGGATTTACTGTTAACTGACTGCAGATAACTAAGGCCTTTCCCACACCTTACCTTATCCTGTTGTCCTCTGGTTGTGATCCCAGCAGCACCTTTGGCAGAAAGGGAGCCTGATGGGAATGCTCCCTTCTGCACTGGACCAGCCCCCTGCAGAAGGGAACACGAGGAACATGCCTCTTCCTTTTGCAGCACAACTGGGCTGTTTCCCATGCTGCAGGGAGGCAGGAAGCACCTCCATCATGTTGCTGGCCCTTCCATATGGCAAGTAAATGTGGAACGATCATGCGATGAGGGGTCACTGATAGAAAAAATCCATCAATGATTTACCCCATGATCGCACCGGCTGGTTATATAAGAAGGACGGGACCATGATGACATTTTGCAGAAGCATTACAATCCTGCTCCTCTAGCATCCCCATGTTGAGATGCCATCATTGTGCAGAAAAGGTCTAAAAAAATAAACCCTAGGTGTGTCTTTTCAGATAGATATCCTTAGAGTTCAGAGGGGTTTACCTCCCTCCCCCATGTTTGCAGTCTTAAATTGGGATATGGCTCTAGATTTAATTTTTTTATTTAGATCATTGATTATACATAGACAACAACAACAAGAATAACAACTGTTAAGTAAGCACCAGATAGGTCAAAAGGGCTTACACCCAGGAAAATGGACATAGATTGCAGTCTAACAGTAGCTGTTCTGTTATTCTGTGGTCATTGTGTCTTACTGTTAATTTTGTTTTGTTTTTTATTGAAGTGGGTTTTTTTTATTGCTTTGATTGTAAATTACCTTAAAATGTTTTTTTAAGGTAAAAAAGACAGCGGATACATAGTTTAAAAAAACAAAAACAAAATATTTATCTCACCCTTCCATAGAAACAGCCAGGAAGGTATGTTACAAAAACAATTGAAACTCAAGTAAAAGTAATAAATGCAGTTATAGGTCTCATTCAGTACATTACACAGAAGTACTGCAGATACTAAAGGCCAAATGCCATTTCATGTTTCTTGTATATTTTTTCCCACTCTTTCTGTTACACGCATTTTGAACTTCAAGTTTTGATTATGGGATACTTCAGTTAGCTTTATACCCTACATAAGCTATCCTACATACTTTAATTCCAGGTAACAGTATTTAGTTAAAGCAGGTTTTAGGATCTTTTCTTATTTTTTTCCTTCATAGATAAAAAAATAAAATAAAAATCTATGCTCCATATCTAAAGATACTGTAAATTTTGAGTCTAACTTTCAGTCAGTGAGGCATGTAAATACTGAATTGTCCCTATTACCTTTTGTTTGTTTGATAGTGAACCTTGAGTTAATGCATCTGTAGTATTTTCCAGAAAAAATGTTTATGGGAAGCTGGTTGATTTCTTTTCTTAGTTGCATTCATGTGACTCAGACGGTTCGATCTGGTATCTTTTCTGAATGCCTTACAAACTGTTTTTTATCTCTGCTCCCAATTGCAGTCAAAATAGCTGGTCTGTCGAGCTAAAAATACATAGCTACCATAGCTGTCAGATTTAAATATCAGTTTGCCTAATGTGCTAGTCTTCGTCACTTATAAAGATCAGTTTTCAACATGCCATCGCCTGGATTTGAACACTGAGATTAATGCAATATATACAGAAACTGACTGAAAATTTTATATACACACGAGCACCACACACACACACACACACACACATGTATATGTATATAATTTTCAGTCAGTTCCCCTGCCCCTAAAATATATCTGTTGGTAACTGTGTAATGGTTCACTTTGAAAGCTGTTACTTGATTCTTGTAGAAACTTTAGAAAGACAAAAGAAAAACCATTTAGTTTGGAAATACTATTTATACCATTCTATAGAATCACAGAGCACTTCTGCAAATGCTACAAAAGCACGGATCTTATTTTATTTTGGAGGGAAATTAGAATAATACACAATCCACAATAATTCAGATATGTGATTCTGATCCCAAGGCTCCATTGGAATTCTTATACTAACCCACGTACAGTTCACTAAAACTCTAGGAATTATGTGCTGATATGAGATATCCTGTCATTTGCTATCCATTTAAAATTAGAAATGCCCACATCTGTAAAGTCCACCTGTAGACATCTTCATTTTCTCACTTCTACGTCTAATCCATGCCTGATTGTGTCTTTTGGCCTGGCATTTGTCCTGTTTCAACCTTTTGTTTTTTCCCCCCACCATACATGTGCAATACTATGTGCATTATAATAATTACTTAAACTCCCTCTCTGGAACTGACTAAAGCATGCCTAAATAACTTTTTTGGTGTGCATTCTTCAATGTGGTTTTTCAAACATGCCTGTTTGGGAGGGGATATCAGTCATCTGTCAGCAGGCAGATTCCCAAATGCAAATTGCATCTGTTTTGCAAGACACTTCAGGACCAGATGCAGTCCACCAAAACATGCAATAGAACAAATTATTTGCCCACTATCAGTTCCAAGGTATCTCCAAGTGTACTTCAGATAACTGGATATGAAAGACTTTGGACTGCAGTCCTAGAGGGCTGCTACTGGTGAGTCAAACAGCGCTGGTCCAGTATTGGTTGTTTCTTATATCTATATGCCATGCTTCACTTGATACTGGCATACGCAACTGCCGATGGGCAGTGCCCAGTTCACCTCCCCGCCTCACATTGGTATGTTTCAGCCTGCTGAAAATGATATCACATCACTTTCAGCTGCTATTTTTCTGAATTTTGTGGGCCTATGGATTTGAGTGACTTGGGAACTCTGTGCAGGAAGGAAACTGCCACATTAACAGTCAGTTTGAGGTAATTTGTCCACTTTTTTTGTGAAAAGTCACCCAAAGAGGTCGCAAATATATATATATATATATATATATATATATATTTGCATACTAGAGGGCTTTTGGGGCTCCATTGGTGGCTTAAAAAGCCACAAATCGGATGCCCAAGGGCCACATCCAGCTCAAAAGCCACATTTTGCCTCCTTGTGACAAAGGCCCTTTCCAGTCTACCCTCCCAATCTCCCAATAGAGATGGGAGAAGGACAGTACTGCAATAACACTTATGCAGAATGTTGTCACGGTCACATCCATCTCCCATCTCCAGGCAGTATGATTACCCTGCAAATCATTGACAGATTTTCCCTGTCAATGACTGGCAATTGCACCACCATCCCACCACACACCCACATTTACCCTCCCTGTGGAGGCCCTAGAAGTGCAATGACTGTGCCTTCTGCCCCAGCACAGCCTGGGACAGTACCCAGCTGCACTGCAGTAGGAAGAGGCATGGCCATTGCGCTTCCTGGATTCCAGAGGCAGCCAGTGCAGAAGGGAGTGCACTGTTACGCTCCCCTCCCAGCAGGGCTGCTGCTGGGACTCACACCAGATGTCTCTGGGACAAGGTAAGGTGCAAAAAGGGCCCAATTCTCTTAGCTAACTCCATTAAAAAGTATTATTCTTAAGGTGAGTGTAGGTGATTTTAAAAAGTCTTACTCTTTGTGATCTGAAACTTGGTTTGGCTCTGCCAGTTAATGGCCAATATGGCGAAGTACACAAGATAGGCAAGGTTTAGCAGACTAAGCATACAGATGTGGACTGTCATTTGCATTATGTTTTGTGGGTACACTGTGACTTCTTAGGTTGCTCATGCCAGCTAATAATAAAATACAGGATGATGTAATAAGGAGTAGGCCTTGGCTATTGTAGTTGTTGAAATAATGCAACATATCTAGAGTTTTTCACTAATTTAAAATCTAAGTAATGTACAGTCCCTGATCCCTAACGAATATATGTGCAAATAGGCACAATCCAGCCCACACTGAGAAATTTAAAATAGTAATACTTACATTTGTTTTTGATTACATGCTATTGTAACCATTAAAACTAATATCTATAGATATTTATACCAGATTATGAGCATGTCCTATTAATACCATCAAGGAAGAATTAAGCATGGACTTAATCCCCTCCATTTGAATGAACTGAACCTTCAAATGCTGTTCTTTGGCCAAAAAGTGTGAGACAGTTCTGTCAATCAAATTAGAATCACCTATCAATATTTTAGTTCCATGGAGTGTTGAAATATCAGGTATTAACCACTGCCTATTCACAACATTTAAATGGTGCACTGAACAGTGAATTAGTACTGCTTCTTGTATTTAACACAGAGCACCAACAATGACTTAGGTGACATAGAATTATTCTTTGATTTCTAAGGAGTCTCTTTCTTTTTCCCCACAGCACGGAAAAGGATATGCTAGTCAATTCTACAGGAGTTACCTGAAGCAGCATGATTTGCACAAAAGTCGACCAACAAAAGCATCAACTTTTCAACTTCATTATCTTGGCCATCTGATTCTGTATTAACTGAAGAAATACTGTGCTGTTGGAGACATCTTGGCCAATAATAGGACCTAATTGCTCTCAGCAGGCCTGAGAAATGAGTTGAAATGTATGGAACTGTAGAAACTTCAAGGGGCAACTGATTTTTTGCCTCTCTGATCAGTGTGTGCCTGTTTACAGCACTATATAGCTCTCTCTTTCTCTTTCTCTCTCCAAAATGTCACTGAGCCCTTTAGATGTTTATATTCGCCACAAGAAGCCAATCGTACAGATTTTAAAAAAAGGAAACATGCATTATAAATGCAATATCACTGTTTTAAACTTGACTGTTTTATATTATTTTTGTGTGATCAAGTGTCCCCAGACTATTCCAACTTTACAAAAGAAATTGTGAATCATGTTCTTTTCACCTGTGGGTCATGAAAATGTTGTTAATCTGCAGGCCCACAAAATATCAAAGACATTCTGTAGTTTATACACCGTGTTGCAAAGTGTTTACTGTACTATTTCAAAGCTTCTAAATAAATATAAAATATATATATTATATTACATATAATTTTCCGGGAAACGTGGTACCATTTAGTTGATTTTTAAATGAATTCATACAGTGCGCACCATACACTAAAGTAAGAAGGTAATTCAGGGTCCTTAAATTATCCTTGCCTAAAAATAAAATAAATCTTTAATAATACTTCCCCCGTTTTTGTACTTTGGTCAATCCTGTTTGTCCTTGTTAAAAAAAGAAAAAGAAAAAAAAGAGCTGTAAGCAACAACATTTTTTTTCTGAAAGTTGTACTGAATTTTCAATGCCAAAGATACAGCTGTCAATAATTATGAAAATGAGCACTGACTATGTACTATCAAAGTATATATATTTCAACCTCCATTATTTTGATTCTATTTCTATGGCTTTTAATTTGGAATCAACAAAAACTTTTTATAAAGGCTCTATAAACTCACATGTATATGTTGTTAAAAAGTACACGTGGTGTCTGTGCAGTTTGCAGTGTTAAATATGATGTTACTATTTTAAGGAATTTCTTCCCCCTACACACATACACACATACACGTACATTACCTTGTGACATAGTTTTATGTCAGTGTATCTTTTCATGTAGGCTTTAAATGGTGTCTGAAGAAAGACTAATCATAGCATCATCCAAGCCTTTTATTTGAATTTATTCCTTTGACACAACAGCAGTTTGAAACAAAGAATAGTCTATATACCAACTTCACTGGTAACCAGGTTAATCCTACCTGTGTTGTTTTATAGTAATTTTGTGTTTTGGAGTATCTCAGCAAGGATATTTTTAATTAGAAAAATAATAAATTGTCAAAATCTCAAAATGTTGCAAAGTAAAGGTCACCTTTACTTTCTTGGCCTCTGATTATAAGTGCCATTGAGGAAAAGTGAAATGCAGTAATATATTTTCTTATGTTCTTATTTCCTTTCACACTCTGCAGTGTTTTCTTCATGCTGACTGTTTTCAAAGGAAATCATAAAATTGTATCTGATAGTAGCATTTACTTCAGCTGGAGATTGTCAGTGATACGCTTCCCCTTTGTTTTAGTTGAAAAGCTAGTAGTTAGAGGTGTCTTACTGTTGTTGCTTGTATTTAAAAGAACAAACAGTAATTCATATTTTCTATTTTTCTATTTTCTATTAATTTCTATTCATATTTTCATGTTTTCATATTTCTATTTTATTTTCAATCACATGGGATCAAGTCTTAGGACCATAAATGTGAATTCTTCCACTAAATATTGTTCACAGGGTAACATATGAGTAGATGTCAGTAAAGATAGAAAAATGGTCCATAAGCTTTTTAAATATTGTTACATAAATGTGTTTTGATCTAGGGCTCCATGTAAATGGGAAAGGGCACATTGAAATTCCATGTGTGCAGAATTCCCTAGTCACCACAGTAGAGTGAGGAGCTTTGCTCACATATCTTTGTACTTCCACATATCTATTGAGTCAAAGTTAGTGATTCTAGTGTCAGCGGGGCAATAAAACTATTCCACTTTAAAAAGAACTACCCAAGTTACTGAACCCTATCTCCTAAATAGGTTCAGCACTGTGAATCCATCTGTTAAAGTTTGTTTGATCTAAAACCTGTGGCAGATTAACAGGTCTGCTGGCTTCAGAGCCCCCAACTACCACTGTGTGCATCAGAGCCCTAGTGCCTGGAGTATGTTTCAGATCAGAGTAAACTCTAGAGTAGATGGTGGACTTTATTCCATCAATATTTTTCTATCATATTCCCACTGATTGACTGGAAATTGTGTGTATGCGTTCCTTGAAGAGTTAAGTTTTGTGTGTTTGTGTGATGTTAGTTAACCAGGACTTAATCAAGAAAAAGGGGGCGGGGGGAATCCTCAAACTTTCACTGAATATTTCTAAACTATTTGTATATCAACAAATATTTCTTGAGATCCTTTTAACAGTATATATGATATATGTAAATCATAGAAGCACAGAAAAATAATGAATAATTGGAGCAAACACAGCTGTAAAATTTTCTTTAGCTTTAGGTAATGGGAATATTGGTCACCTCTATGCCTTCTTAATTTCACAGAGGAGGGGGTAAATGGGCTAATTTGGTAATGAAATGTGTAAATAATGTATCATTGGGTGAAGTCTGTCAACTTGTTGATGCTTTTAAAGGAACAAACTAAATGCCCATTTGGAAATTTATTTTGCTTTATTTTTACAGCCTCTGTATCTATATAGAGGTATATATTGTAAATTAGAGTTGTTTCTAGTCCTGTTGAGGAGAAAAAAACTCACTTTTTTCTTTTTTATAGTCTATTAAAATGTTTTTATTTACTGAAAACCTCCCTCACATTTTGCATGCAACTTTTTGGGGAAAAATATTTATGATAAGTATGATCTTATCTGCCTCTAGTGCTTTTATGTCATTACTTTCTATGTGTAATGGACTATGGGAAATAGGCCTGCACATATATCAATTCATTTCATGCTTTAGCCATTCCTTCTCCTACTTATGTGTATGAGCAGTACAAGTGAGGTCAGTGGGACGTTTACATGTGGAAACAAGATTGACCTGTCATCCTTGTTTTCTCATTAGTACAAGGAGAAGCCATTCACAATCTGCTCAGATTTTTCCTGCTTGCTCATGGAAAGAAAAGCTAACAATTGTCTTTTGATGTGATAAATTTGCTGGAAAGATATTTGTGGTATCAATATTACCATCATGAATATTTCATTTGAACTTGTTCCTTTTAAGGTGGTTTCTGGCATTTGCTGGCTAGCAAATCTTACTTTAAAAAGGCAAACAAACTAGAATTTAGCCTCATAGAACATGATGCAAATGAATTAATTACCACAGAAAACCAGTGTGGTTAAAAAAAAAAACCACTTCATGATCAAATAACTGGGTCAAAAAGAAAACATATGAATCATACTTTCTTTATTCTGTTCAAGACATAAAAGTATATTTCCAAGAGCTTCAACCCAGGCAAAAATAAGTCCAAAGTAGTTTAACTGGTGGCTTCATTGGCACTTCATGAATTGTAACTATAAAGGAAAACAAAGTTTTTTGATTTGCTTAGAATCATTTAGAATTAAATTAGGTTTTATTTCAGGATTGTCAAGTCCTTGTATTGCCACTGAAACCATGAATCGTCATGAAGATTCCACATCAGTTTCCAAAGTGATGTAAAGAATTGCTGATCAACATTCAAAAGCCATAAGTGCAACCCTGAAGGTCTTGATATCAGACATCATCATCCACTGAAAAGAAGAAGAAAAAATCCTAGCAGCTTTCTTAATGCCATATGTTTCCACACAAGTTGTGTGAATGTGGTTCTTCTACTTCAAATTAAATAGATTTAGACATGAAGGGAATCCAGATGGGAGATCACTTGAAAACTGCAAAAACTGTTCCATGATCTTTCAAAAGAAGGGTTATTTGGAAGAGCCGCAACACTGAAGATATTTTTTTAAAAAAATAGTTTAGAACTAGTAATTTCAATTTAGAGCATATACTTTTAAAAGTGATTTTCATATAAGAACTTGTCAAGCATGTTTTGATCTTTCCTCACATTTGTATATATGCATGCCAAAATCAGGTAATTCAAGAGGTTTCTTTTCTTTTTAAAAGAAACTATTTTGTCTTTAAAGCTCATTTCTTTCCTGGGTCATACTTATAAAGATAAAACTATGTTTTGCAACCATATACAAAATCACAGATGTATGCTCTCCATCAGGCCACAACATGAGTTGTGAACATGGTACAGACTCTGAGTGCAGTACTTTCCACAGCAGACACTTGTTCCCCTTTGCTTTGTTTAGCTTAGCAAGTATCTCTTTAAATTTATCTGGAATTTCAAAGTAGACACTGATAAATACAAACTGAAAACTTCCTTTGTTTTCAGCTATGAATGATGGAGAAGCTCCAGCTTTGACAGTTAAATAGGTTCAACTGATTCTTGCACGCACGGTTAAATAGTAACTGGTTTTGCTTGCTTTATCAGGAGAGACAATAAATAAATCATCACATGTTAATGATGCTGTCTTACATTGAGTTGGCTTTTTAGTCCAATTGAGTTGAGAACTGAAAGACGAAAGTGGCTCTCTAGATTTATGGAGCAGTCTTTCCCATTCCTACCCAAGAAGCTGAACTCCACACAAGTCTGTTATAGCGTGATGATTCCACTTTCAACCTCCTATGGAATCCTGGGGTTTGCAGTTTCGGGAGGGGCCAGCGAAAGTGCAAACCCCTGGATTCCATAGGAGGCTGAAAGTGGAATCATCGCTCTATAACAGACTTGTGCGGAAATGGCCACAGTTATGTCTGTGGGTCCAATATTTCTGGGCATTCACATACTCCCATTAAAGTGAAAAAAAGTCTGCATGGGGAATTGTTTTCTTTACAGCAAAGCAATCATAACATTCTAGACATGGTTTTAAATTTGGGGTTAAATGAACTACAGTGAAGTTGTTTCCTAGCATAACTGTTTAGTGCTATTCCAGTCTCCACAGCTATGGAACGGTGTTTAAAATGACTGTGGCTTGAATATTGAACTCCATCAATGAATCTGAAGAAATAAGTTTAAATCCATGTAAGTTCATATTAAAATAAATCACTTGATCTTAAAGGGCCTTAGATTGTATCACCTATTATCCTATTTGCAGTAATTTCAATGTGCTTTGGTCAGGAGCACTCACACTTCCTGATGGCTTGCGTTTTACAGTTATAATGAACTTGTAAGCACAAGTTCAGTCTGCACTTACCAAACAAAAGTATTGCCAGTAGAAGACTAAAGGAAGAAGGATGTTGATTAATTAGTGCAACAAAATCTCAAAGATTCCATACAACTAGGACTGGGAAGACTCTTCAAGAGCTCTTCCATCTTATTTTTCTCTCTCACTAATCTATTGAGTCTTGGTTTGAAACTGATACGTACACACATAGGCCATTTCTGCACTACACTGTTATAGTGTTCTTATTCCATTTTCAACATCCTAGGGAGTTTAGGGAGGGGCATTTAGAATTCTCAGCGAGAGAGCTCTTTGGCCTCAGTAAACTTCAAACTCCAGAATTCCACAGGATGTGGAAAGTGGAATAACAATGTAGTTTAGAAATGGTCATAGGGACTGGCTGTGGCCCAGATATGGAGTTCAAATTGGTTGCTGATTACCGTATCTATGCCTTCGTAGAGACCCTTCTTCTCAGGATGAAAACAAATTAGGATAGCTTTCCTGAACTAAAATTGTGTTAGAATTTGTTAAATAACAGAGCTGACTAGGAAAACAAAGTAAAAAAAATAAAGTTATGTGATTAGAGTTTTCTTGAAAGATAACTCATTCAGTTCAAAGTATCCCATGGCAGGCAGGAAAATACATTTTATGGTGACAAGTGGGAATGTGTGTGTCTTTTTCTTTTCTCCTAAAAGGATTTGACTGTGTGCAAGTTAACAGTCATTTCTGGCTTGCTGTATCACTATTATAGGAAACAGTGTTACACCTTTGGGGTTCTTAATATTAAGATACTGATTTCAGATTGATCTATAGTGCTGCAATAAAACCAAGGTCTTTGTAAAATACTATTTAATAAGAAATTCTCTCCCATCAGTAAAGTGGTTTTAGTGGTATCAGAAATGCCAAGGAATTTCACATAATTTTAGTGAAATTGTTTCATCATTCTAATGTAAGCCTAAATCCAGTTGCTAATCCCAACTAGAATAGACTTAGTAAATCAATGAATCACTGATTGATTCAACGGGTGTATTCTTGCTGATTGCATTTAGGCCTATAATTTTATGTTAATTATGTTGGCAGGTATGTTCTGCCCATGAAAGATGCTAAATAACCAGAGGTGTGTTTAGAGTGGGGCAAGTAGAGCACATGCCCCGGACACCAATGAAAGGGGGTCACAAAAAAGCAGTGCCTGAAACTGCAGCAGAGGAGGTGGTGGCGGCAGCGGCAGCAGCCCTGGGGGTAGGGGTGCAACTTCCATGCTTGCCCAAGGTGCTATGTATTCTACCAGATACAGCTCTGTAAATAACAATGACCAATCAGATTCTTCCCACAGGCTATATATGACAAAAGTGATGAAGAGGTGAATTATGGAACTGAGGAGAAATAGGAAGTGTTCAGATGTTCTCTTCACTGTGCTTGTCTTTCTTGTCTGTATCAAGAGCTTTTGTATCCTCCATAATGAGAAGGGACAGTTGCAAACTACTAAAGTGTAGGGGGGAACATGACATTGATGAGAGTTTAGTAGCATCTGAAGCTAAATGGAAGGCAACATGGAGTGCCAAATGTGATGCTTCGCAGTATCTATCTTTTTTAATTCAGTATCTTGATAAAAACAATGACTGAAAGTATTTCAGAGTGAAGGGCACATCTTTCAATCAGGACTTTTTCCAGACTGTGAAAGAAACATAGAGGGTTGGTTGAGGTCATCCAGTACATTGTGGTGTGAAATAGATATTTCATCTGTAATCTTTCATGTCCAGATCCACTGTACTGCATTGTTTTTAGTGCTTGAGGTATCCAGTAATGAGCTGCTTTTTAAGGACTATAGACAAGTCTCTTAAAATTCCAGTATGTGAGCTCTATACATGAACTGCTTTAAACATGAAAAGCATACTGAAACACTTTAAATATTTAAATACTTTAATGTAGGAAAATTCATTGTAATCCTATGTAGCATAGTCTATATTAAGAATGATTTCTACATGGGTGTCACTTCTATGTCATTAAAAACGTCTAGCAATGTATGGAAACAGCAATGTCTGATAGTTGTACATACTGGTCAATTTATTGCATGTACAACAAGTATGTATACACATTGGACATGAAGCTTCTCTACGTATTCTGCTACTTTTTAGTCCTTTAATTTTTTTTATGCAACAATAACATCTGTGCAAAAAAATATAGGAAGTTCACCAGCAAAATCACCAGCAAAAACACTGTTATCTGGGAATAAATCCAATTGTTATTCTCAAATATCAGTGTGAAATTTCCACTATGGTATTTTATTCATATTCCATCTCTTTCCCTGAAAGGAAACTAAAAGAGAATGTATACAGGATGTGCCAATTAATTGAAAAGTTAAGAATATTACCTTTTTCTTGGCTTATTAATCTATGCTTTTCAACCTGGGAATAGTAAGATTAAGGAACATGTTACAGAAAGCTTTATGGCTGGTTGTACCCTGGATGACAGAAATTGATAGGATAATACTGTCAGGATTCCTGCAGCAAGTCAAACATGAAATATGGATTCAGGCTGTAGATCATACACACGTAATCTATCCATCTGGTTGGCAAGTTCAAGATCTGTACACAAAATATATTTGGATTTTATTTTTATGTTTTTGTGAAGCTGTGGGCAAGACATCTGCCCTGAACCCCTCTAGGATGGAGAATGAACAAACGGGGAAAAATATTTTGACAAGGGGTAGAAATAGATGGAAAAGTCCAAAGCTCAGAAACTAAGAATTCATCTGAATAATATTGAGACCCAGTGTAGTATAGCGTTTTGAGTGTTGGTTTTACAACTCTGGAGTCCAGGATCTGAATCCCTGCTCAGACATTGAAATCCACTGAGTGATCTTGGGCAATTCATAGTCTCTCAACCTCAGAAGAAAGCAATGGCAAAACCCTCTCTGAAGAAATCTTTTCAGGAAAACCCTGTGATGGGTTTGCCTTAGGGTCACCAAAAGTCAGCAGCAACTTGAAGGCACACCACAACAGCAACAACTATATATGGCTGCATAAGTAAGGAATCTTGTTATCTTTTCATTTCTTTCAGTGTATACCTTCAGTTGTCTTTATTTTATCCTGGTCTTATCATGTGTTTCCTTCTTGATCATATAACATTTTCACCCTTTGTTTAAATTTCTCTTAGATTTCTTATACCTCATGAACAAGGTCTCTTGTTCTACCTTGATTGTTGTCCCTTGTTTATTTATTTCTTTGCATGATTATTATAATAGTTGTCCATGTACAAGTCACTGAACAGTTACAGTAAGGGTTCTTATTCTGTTTCCATCACATTTTATTTTTGCGTCATTCATTCAATGAAGGTTTGCTTTCTTTTTGGCTACAGATAATATCTTTTTTGAGTTGTTGTTTTTTTCTGATGATATCTCTGGTTTCATATGAGAGTTCATCTGGCTCCCAGTGAATTAGGCTTAGTAATGTAAATCTGTCTCTGCGTGTGTGTGTGCCTTCAAGTTGCCTATTAACTTATAATGACCTCATTAATTTCATATGGTTTTCTTAGGCAAAGAATACTTAAAGGTTGTTTGTCATGGCCTTCTTCTGAAATCTATCCTACAGAATCTAGTGATCTCCCATCCAGTATTAGGCAGGGCCAACTCTGCTAAGCTTCCAGGATTGGATGGGACCTGACTCCTTCAAGGTATTTAGGTCTGATGTTTACAATGTCTTTAAATCTTATAGTAATGTTCCTTAGATTTTATTTTGGCACTATGATTGATTTAGCATTCAGTTCTTCAATTTTATTCTAATTTTTGATATTAGCAATTCATGGTCTGTGCCACCATGTAATTTATCCATCTTCTGCTTCCCATTGTGTAATCTATTTGATATTGGACAACCACAGATGTCCATGTGTATAGTCATCTGTTTGATTGTCTAAAGAACATGTTGGCAATCAAAAAAACCTGTTCACTGCACCACATTTGATAAGTCATTCTATTTCGTTTCTTGATCCTAGGTCAAATTCTCTGATAGTGTCTGGTTCTCTGCTTTTGCATTCCAGTTGCTTATGAGTATCAACATGTTTTATTTTGTTGCTTTCTCTTTTAGTCACAGTATATTTGTACTTGTCCTTTGTTCATCCCCAGTAACTGGTTGAGTGCCTTCTGACCTGGGAATGTCATCCTCCAGCACTGTCTCTTGCTTAACCCTTCAAAAGGTTTTCAAGGTAAAATGGATTCAGAAGTGGTTTACTGTTGCCTACACTGTGCTAACCAGAGTTAACTAAAATGCTGCTGCTATCAACCCTGAGAGAGATCCACCCCAGACACTATCACTACTGCCTACTAGCTTCTCTTCATTGCATTAAGGGGTTTGGATCTTCATAAAAAACCTGGAAACCTTTATGGTACCACTACGAAAGTCAGCTCTTGCTTCACAGGAGCGTACAATCCCACAGCCGCATAAAGGTGGAGATAAATATAACTAACCGTATTATGCCATATAGTATCAAACTACAGAGGAAAGAAAATGAGTAAGACCAGTTGTATGTTTCTCAGGGTACAAGTTATTATTACATCAACAACATTTACTTATCAGCATACATATAGGGGGAAAGTTGGCAGCTTAAATGTGTTTGCTAGGTTTGATGCGAGTTGAAAACATGAGAAAATGTTAGGAAAATATTTTTTCCTTTTATCTTTTTCATAAAATACTTAATATTCTAAACTGGGGCATGCAATCACTGCGGATCCAGGGGCCTATTTTCTGTCCTTGGACCCTCTAGGGATTGCACAGGCTGCCAGAAATTCTAAAGGGATTGGGGAATAGGACTGGCCAGAGATCCACCTCTTTTTTTTTTTTTAAGAAGAAAAAAGGCATTTTTTTAAAAAAAAAGTGAAACATTGCAGGAGGAAGTGCTGTAAATTTTATAAAAAATAAATCATTCATGGGAACTTTCAGGAATGGCAATTTACATTTTTTATTTACGTTGGAGCCATAAAAGAAGTAGTCTGGAAATTCTGGAATTGAGGGCTTCAAAAACATCCCACTCATGGTGTTGATGATAATTCGGCACGGACTCAGTAAGATACTAGTAAAAGTGATAAGAAATGTTTGGAATGAAAAACAGCAACCCTACCACACATTCCAATGCAACAGAGGAAACAGAAAGATTCCTTTTTAAAAGATAAAGCATTGTTTTATCTCTGCTTATTGGAAATTGCTCTTTCATGTTATTCCAAACCATCAATACGCATGTGCGCGCACGCACGCGCGCGCACACACACACGATTGATTCAGTTTTCACTGCTACACTGTCTACATGCCCTTAAAGTTGAAAGTAACTCCAGCTTCAACAGCAATAACATGTATGTATGCTTGTATGTTGAAGCTGGAGTTGTTTTTAGCTTTTAGGGCATGTAGACAGTGTAGCAGTGAAAACTGAATCAATAAAAGAAAAGCAATAAAATAAGACAACATCAGTAACAAAGCATTCTGGAGATAGTACAATGAACAGATAGATTCTGTTTTAGCTACATGCCTTCAAGTCACCAGTGAATTTCTGTTGCTGAGTGGGGAGTCAAACCCTAGAGTCCTGATCCAGCACTCAAGCCATTACACAATGGTGGCTGTTTAGGTAGGTAGGTAGGTAGGTAGGTAGATAGATAAGATAGGATTTTATTTTGTTTTTGTCCTCCAGCTGAATTTTAGCACTTAAAATATGCTTTTCCAAATTAATCAACTTTCCCTTATCCAAAACAATACAGCAGCAGCAGCAACAACAACAACCCTTCTTTATTTCCTGCAAGATCTGAGTTCATTCCCTCTATGCAAACAGAACTAACTATTTTCTATACATACTGGGACAACTCAGTATTACACAGCTGATTTTGTATGAGATAACAGAAACTGAGTACTCTTCTACTACCGAAGTATAAGATTATTTTTTGTTCGATTTGCAGACATTGCAATGTTTTCATTACATAATCTCCACATTTCCTATTGGGATATATTTCCACACAAAGTCATACCACCAGCTTAAATGTCACTGCATCTGCAGTCCTATACCACTTGCCTAAAAGTAAGTCCCAATAAATTCACTGGAGCATACATGAACAGATATATATATATATAAAACTGTGTTGCTCTTTATTAGTTAGTTCTAAAAACTAAAAAGTAAATTCTAGTTATAAATAAATATATTTATAATTCCTCTTCTGTTTGGAGATCATATATGCACTGAATCCCACACATATTTGTTTAGAAGTAAATTACACTAGATACAATGATACTTAGGCCCTTTCCGCACCAGACCGTGTGTCGTCTCATGGAGGTCGTCTGCACCTTGGAGCAGACTACTTACCGAAGATCCGCACCTCAGTCCACTCCAAAACAACCCCAAGTGGTCCTCCAGCATGTTTTATAATGACTGCAAAAAAGCAAGTCTTTATTTTCCTGGAATTCACCATTGCTTTCCTGCTCCCTTGTGCAGATTCACAGGCTAGCACCAATGCGAGCTTGCAATCTGCAGAGGGTGGGCTTTAGGTGTGGCGAGTATGATAACTGAAGCCCCTGTCAGAGCTGCTGCTGATGAGCAGCAGCTGTTGGTCCCTGTTGATCAGGGTGGAGATGACAAGCAGCAGCTGTTGGTCCCTGTGGCTCTGGATGGAGATGAGTCCTGCAGCTGAAGAGCTCCCCCTGCTGCCATGGACCAAGCAGGCTTGGACGTTCCTCTGCCTGCTCCCTTAGGGCAACAGGGATCCGATTCTGAAGATGGTTTGGAGCCTGTGCCAATCAGCCCACAAACAAGGTGGATACTCAAGAGAGCTGAGCAAAGGGAGGCTTCCTTAAGTTCAAGAAGCAGTGACTAGCCACACCTGTGTCTTGGGCTACATAACTGCCTGCTTAGAAGCCTTCCTTTGCTTGTGGCAAACTTCTTTCAAGCCCTCCAATTGCCTGTTCCTTGCTCCCAGCACCTGGTTCCTGCTACCTTGAATTGATCTCTTGACCCTTGGCTTTTGGAACTCTGACTAAGGCTTTTGCTTGGTGCTCTGGTAAATGAACTCCCTTATGTAAAGTGCTTGCTTGTCTCCTCCTGGCTGGACTTTACTGGCTCTCACACTCCCTTCTCTGGGCTGGCTTGCTACCCAGGTCTCTGACCTTGACAGCGAGCTTCAGCAGTTGGTTGGGACCCATGACCAGCCGGAAGCTGCCATTTTGGAAGCTGGAGCAGTGTGGATCTACAGACCTCACACTGCTCCAATTTGCCCTAGACCAAGGAGGGGTCCTGCAGAAGGGCTTCAGGGACAGTTCGTGTTGCTTTGGACCCCAGAAGAAGTGGTAGGTAACGGCATGGAGCAATTCCCTCACCTCATGAGGAAAGGGCCTTAATTTCAGAAAAGAATGCAGTAGAAGTGTTGGTGCTGGGGGAATCTCTCTTTCCAAGTGTTACATGCAGTGGGAGGGGCAGCATGGATCTGAAAAATCTGCTCTAGACACTAGGGCAGGGCTTTCCAAACAGCGTGTTGTGATACATTAATGTGTCACTTGTAGTGTGTTGGTGTGTCACCTCCGTGGCTGAGAAAGACCTCCCCCCATCTGAGCCTGGCCCACTGCTATCACTCTCACTGGGGCCTTTCCCTGATAAGAACAATGGCAGCAGTCAAGGACTGGGTGGAAGGGGTCTGTCTTTCCCGCTGCCATTGCACTCACTGGGGTCTTTCCTGGCAAGGGTGACAGCAGTGGGCCAGGAGGGGTGACTTTTCCCACCCTAGATACACCACTGGATACCTCTGGTTTGCTAATAAATCTGAATTAATGTGTCAAAAAATGATGCATGTCAAAAAAGTGTGTCATCAACATGAAAAGTCTGGAAAGCTCTGGACTAGAGAATCCTTCAGAACAATTTTCCAGGGAGTTCAAACTGATGGGGATGTTGGATTTAGGCCTTAGGCTGCAATCCCATACCCTCCAACACTTCACAGATAAAAACTGGGACACATGTGGTCAAGTAACAGCAGAATAAGTTGATGACCAAAATTGTTAACGAAGAAGAACACACAAGCTAGGATAGGCTACAGGAGTTTGCTTTTGCCTTAGACTACTGGGATGGGCAATATTCCATCTCTCTTCTTCTCCCTGCTGAGTTGAGTGGAAACTATTGCACTATGAATTCAGTTTGCATCAACTGAAGTGAGCTGAGAATGAAGGGGGAGGTGGAAAAAGGATAGATAAATGGGTCCATTTGAATAGATACTGAAAAGTGGACAACACATGTATAATTAGGACTGTCCCTGCTAAATCAGGACAGTTGAAAGATATACAATCTTAAACATATCCACTAGAGAGTAAGTTCCATAGAACACAGTGAGACATGTCTAGTTAATGCGTCATACACCATCTGCAGTGTATTCTGGCTTCCTCAAAGAGTTCAATGTCTATCTTTTTCATCTTCTTTTTAGACCATCTCAGTTCCTGCAGTTATTAATAAATCAATCACAAGTTCTCTGAGCTCCTTATAGCATTTAAAATATATTCAATAGAACCATCAACATCTTTATATAAAGTTCTAATTAAGTAATTTTCTTCATTGCAAATTCAAAAATTAATACTTGCAAATTGTGTCTGTTTATTTTATATTGCAGGGTTTTATATATAACAGTATTGTGTACAATGTAACGTTTTAATAGAATTTGTAATCTGGTAGATCTTGAGAGTATTGTGAGCCATTTCAAGTAAATCTGGTCAAAAGGCAGGACACAATCTACCCATCTACCTATTGTGACAATGTGAGAAGATGAAGCTAAAAACTCCTTTCACGTGTACACATGTATATACATTTGCTATATATACTTTTCCCTCATCCTTTAAGCTTGCCTATTAGAAAACATAGTTGACTTCTTTCTGAAATTCAAAATACAAGTCCCCTCTTCAAAGCAGAAGTTTGAAATGTTTAGTGTTCTGATCTCCTCATTCCCATTTCCACTCTTCTCACTTAACATTGTTTATTCAAGTTCACTTTAGCAGGTTTTTTTTTCCCCTCCAGAGAGAAACCAAAAGGTGTTGATTTCCTCCTGTTTTCAGCCTGGGTACCTTTCAGTTTGCTCATTCCCACCTGCAGGAGCTGTTAGCACTTCAATGGAAACCATCTCTCTGTGACTGTTTGTCACTCTTCAAGGGAGCATTTTCCCTTTTGTTCACTGATCTCTTTCTTTTAGATCATTTCCCACGGAATTTTCAATCTTTAATAAATACATAATCAACAAAATGCTTTCATCTATTCGTTAGATTTTCATAGTGCTTCTGTAAATGACTCCCCCACCCTCACACATAAACTTGTCAGCAAATCTGTTTACATCGTTCACAAGAGAAGAGGGGGAAAACCAAAACCTTTGTTAATTCACGTGTTCACTAACTCTTTGTAAGATGCCATCTTCTAATTTTTACATCTATTCATTTCACCCTTCCTATTTGGCACATTAGGCATATCAAATTGCATTATCCCAGGATCCCAATTTCCTTTTCCAAGTTCTGGCCATGACTCGGTTGTTGGCCACTTCTAGTGGCTGGAAGACTGCATTAGCCCCCATTGGCCCCTGGAAGGCTATATCTCTCCATTTTAATTCTCAATGCCCCCTTTTTTTCATCACAAGTTGCTAATAATACCTTTGAAAGTGTCCAGGGTTCACATAATCATTTTTTCCCCATTTTAAGACAGGAGTCTTTCCCACACTTTAGAAGTGTTTGGAATTGGTCGTACATCAGAGTTACTTTGACAACTGATAGAGAAGAATTCTATTTTACTGTCGAAGAACCAGGAGAATGTAGAACCAGATTTTAAACTATTTTTGGAAGAGTTTGAAGGTATAATTATGTGCAGCATTATCAACAAACAAATCTTCCAATCAGTACAATGCTGTAAGTCTTAATAATGTATTTTGTAGTTCAGAGCAAGTACAAATTCAGTGGTAGAAGGTTCAAGACTGAGTTGTAGTTTTCTGGGTGATTTGCAGATTGCCATGGATTTCTGACTCCCACTTGTTTAGCAGCAAAATCTAAAACTGTAAAAAAAAAAACAACTCTGTCATAGCTGGTCTTGTGTTATTCATTTATCTCACAACTTCAGTGTGCCTCACATGTAAAATATTTATCTTAAGTGGTTTACTTGGACCATGTCCTTTGCAGTTGTACTTGCCGCTTCATGAGTGTTTTGTTAGAATCTCTACTGCCATAGAAAGCAGCCATAACAGTTAAAAAGTGGAATCATTGTGCTATAGTTGGTGTGTGAAAAGCCCCCAGATCTCTGTTTCAAAGAGTACATGGATCCCCTGCATAAGCAAACTTCTCCTTCAGGTTAGTTGAGCATGAAGTGTCAGATAAAAACACATTCTCTGTCCAGAGCTATAAAGATATGGCCTCAAAATTCAAGAACACAAGCTGGAGAAATAGCTTGATTTTTTACCCTGTCAAGACAATTATGCTATTCTCTCTGTCTTGTTTGTCTTTGTTGCCAGGACCGGTCACTAAATGACTTTACTTTTAGGCTTAAGAAAACAGTGTGATAAGAGGGGGGAAAAGACAACTATGGGGCACAGTCCTTCTTCCTACCTTTCCTTGAGAGCAGGACAACTTGCTTTGCTTTCAGCAATGACATTACTTTGCCAGAAGCAGACAGGCAATGCAGCATCATGACATCATCTGTTTCAAGATGTGATCACTGACACAAAATTGACTCTTTCATTAGGCAAAGTAAGGTACCAGCCTCCAGCAATGACTGATGAATGTCACGAAAGGGCATCAAATTTGTTATTATTGTATTTTTACTGTGAGGAACAGGGAAAAGGGCTTGTTTGGGGACAAAGGTGGGCTATAAATTCAAACAATTATTTATTTAATTTGTGGAGTTTTTGTTTTTCCTGCCAAAATCATGTGACCCAGATTTGGACCTCAGTTGAGTGGGCACCAAATTGTGTTTAGAAGGTGCCACCTGTGGAGTTGGCATCAGATACAAGGGGGTGGGGAGTTCTGAAGCAGCAGCTAATAGGTGAAACTGAATGGCTGTGAACAACCATGTAGAAAGCAAAATAAAAAGGACACATGCATTCTCCACTCTTCTAACATGTCATCCCATTTGTTTCAAATGTTTGTGCATGTGAGAAAAAATTAAAGACAACACTAGTTGTAGCAATAAACAAGGAAGAACAACTATTGTGAATGCAGTTATGAATTTGGTGTGATCAAGGAATTGTTCCACTTTGAGGCCAGGTGGAGAGAAAAGACTAAGGAGAAAAAATAACTCAGAGGAAGGAAATAGCCTTTGCACATCATCCCCCTTCCTCAAGGGCAAAGCACATTTTTAGCTAAAGAACTCTCCCCTTCTCGGCCAGCCCGACGGACATCTTTTATTTATAATGCTGTAGCCCCAGGCAGGCATAAACTGGATCCAGGAGTTTCAGTGAAAATGAGTCTGACTCACCCAGGTGGAAGGTTATTGCCTATGGTACATGACAAGATGATGTAATAACCTTATCTTCAGCCAACTGGTAATTTGGGCACATGGTGAATACATTTCAGTATTTTTCATTAATCTAGCTGGAATATGATTAAAGTTGATTCCTGGTCTAGTGCCTCCCCTGAAAAAAAAATGCATAAACTGGGCCTGTTTTAACATACAAAAAAAAAATCTTGGACGATATGTTTGTGTAGTGATGCAATTAGTCTTAAAGTCATCATCAGTAGGCACTGTAAACATATCCTGTTCAGGAAAATAACAACAGCTCTCAATTAGGAGGTGATATGCAAATCTAATTGCTTCATAAAAATCCACCCGAAGCTGAGGTCCATAGTGGAGCTACTATGAGACTTTTTCAATTAGCATTAAAACATTTAATGTTAATCCTCAGGGTTTAACATTGCTTCACAATGTCACTCCCCAACAGCATCTAGAGTTTTAAATCAACAACACAAAATCAACTAGTTAATGCACTTATTAGCTTGGAACAAAACAGAGCAGTGATTATATTCTTTTAATTGTGCTTAAAGTCATTATTACATATGCAAGTACAATTTTCTACTCTCCAGAGTCATTCCCTCATTACACTTTGTGATTCACCAAGATTACACTATTGTGAATAGTGCCTGAAGCCAGTGTCCAAGTGATATCAGGCAACTGCTGGGCTCCTTTTGCTGAGGTCAATTTAATTACATTGTGCATGACAGCAACCATGCCATTTGGGTATTGCCTTTGCCACCAGCAATTGACACCTGAGTGTTAATGAGCTAGTAATTAAGAGCTGGCACAGACAGGCACATTTTCATGTTGGAGCCTGGGATCACCATGTGCTGCTTCATTTTTCTGCTAACAACATTTTGTTGTATTTTTCCTAGGATATACAAGATCTGTGAAATATAAACACATTACATTTGCAAAGTCTCTCTCTTTTGGAAAGTCAGACTAAACAATTTTAAGCATCTCATGAGAAACAAAACTCTTGTAAACATTTCCTAAGCACTGGATTATTTTTGCTTGTTTTAGGTTTTGCTCAACTTTAGCATTTTAAAGTTTATTTAAAGGTTAATAGCTTCAAATGATGATCTACCCCACAGGCTTAATTAATATTGGATGCCCAATGTGACAGATTATGTTTGATGCCAGAAACATACCCAGTTTTCAGTTATAACAATACTATTCTGCAAATAGGCAGAACCAACAGACATCATTAGCTTGTTATAACTTCCTTCCTTTCCTTTCCACTTCTTTATGTAATCACTATCAAATATCCCTTTTGAGGACTGTACAGGATCTAAATCAACTACAGGGGTGGGTCAGAATACCCTCCCACCAATCTGCTTCCCACTTCTGCTTTAGATGCCATTTCTACCATTTCCATTGTCACACTGACTCTATAATATCTCTTCCAAAACCAGAGTTTGAAAAATTACCTTTAATGCTCATTCCCAATACTCACTGGAGTATTTTGAAAGTAAGCCACAAATTTTGTTTGTTACAATCTAGGGGGAATATAACTCATTGTGCTGTTATATGTCTCACTTTTATGATTTGATTTGATTATTTATTTATGGTTACACTGGTCATCACTTCCTGTTGCTTTTCTTGAAATTAAAAGATAGGATTGCTGAGAGAGCTGCATAAATTTCGGTCTTTGCATCTCTAAAAATCCCTTGAAATGATGTCTACCATTTGGAAATTAAGAAAAATGTGGGTTTTTGTACTAATAAAGTAGATTTCTTCCTGCTCACCTTATTACTCCTGAAATGTAAAGTTGGCCATTTCTGCCCTACACTGTTATAGTTCTATTATTCTATTTTCAACATCCCATGGAATCTTGAGGTTTGCAGTTTAGAGAGGGGGCATTTAGAATTCTCAGCCAGAGAGCTGTTTGGTTTCAGTAAACTACAAAACCCCAGAATACCACAGGATGTTGAAAGTGGAATAATAGCATTATAACAGTGTAGTGCAGAAATGACCATTGTTATAATTTCATTAACTCTGTCCCAAAGTTACTGCTCATAGATAACTGTGGTCTGGTCTACAGAGATCATAGTATCTTGAAGCACTATAACAAGCTATGCCACTTAAGACTGTAGTGTAGAGTGCTAGTTATTTTTAGTGATCCCCAAATAGGAAGAATGCAATTCAGGTAAAGGAAGTGGGATTTAGACAGGCCCGCTAACTATTGCACCAGTTCTACATAGATAAACTTTAGAGACCAGCCTGCTTGAAGTTTAATGTTTTCTTCAGGACTCTTTCTCTTTGCTAACCTCATTATATTACACATATAGACCAGGTTTTATATCATAGTCTTATGTTCAAGTGAGTAGAACAGACTCAAAATGGCAGTGAAAGGATATAAAATTCCTTCAGTGACAGCAATCGTCAGCATGTATAGAATCAAAAAGAAGACACAACAACTAGTGGTTTTGATCAAGGACAGTACTGAAGGAAATAAATAGAGCTGGGAACAACAACAACAACAAAAGTTCCTTCGTATTGTGACAGCAATCTGAATTGAACCCCAAATTTATGTGTTTTTGCATAAGTTTAGCCCTTTATTCCATGCATTAATTGGAAACTATGTGGTTTTCCCAATGGTGTTGAACCACCGCTCCCAGCAGCTTTAGCCAGCATAGCCAATAGTGAAGCAGCAACAATATCTGGAGAACCACACAGTTTTCTCTCCAGCTTACACTTAACTCTGCATTCTTGAAGAAACTCACTTTAAGCAATTTAAAACAGTGGCAGAAAGGAGTAGTCAAAGCAACAATTGGTCTCCCGAAACTGTGGGAGATTATGAGATCTTTAATAAGTGTTAGAATTAGGGAAGTCCTCAACATCCTGGGAGGGTGACCAAGGATAGCTTTGGTCTTTCTCTCCTACATTGAAAGAAGTCTACCCACAGAAGTCTTCCTTGAGCAGTGGTAGAGGATTTCATCACTCTACCAACAGTGGGGCTGATGGTGGGGAGGTCTGGGGTAATGTCAAGTGCAGTTGTAGATCCTCAACATTATAGGTCCCTTTGTTATCCTGACACACACTGTAAAGAGAAGGAAGAGCTAACCAAGTAAATTCCATTGCATTCAAGGGAATTGTTACTGTGGTGTAGGCCTACCCGTAGATAGCACTCGATATTACTTTGATATCAAACAATTCGGCTTTCCTCTGCCACCCTGCTCCATGTGATTGTGAGGCCACCGGGCAACCATGCAAACAAGCACAGCTGATAATTGCTGGACATTCCATTCTCCACCCAGGCAGGCCAGATACAGCCGGTTCGTCGCTTCAGGGACCTCTCCGGCAAACACCTCATTGCACATGTGCGATACTAACAAAGGCTCCCTGCCCCGAGCAGGCAACCTGACAAAGCCGTACTAAGTGCTCCGCATTTGCATACTGGCTACACTATTGTTAATTCAGCTCTGATTCAATCATGCTAAATTCTGACCTTTCCAAAGCTTTGTCCTGCGTCTAAAATGCATTGTTGTCACTGAGTACGGCATGGCCTGCAGTCACAATTCACCCTATAAAAACCCCTGATTCCATGACCTTCCTTGGATCGCTCCCGAGTTCCATCCAGCCTTGCCACTGCTTTGCTTGGCGAGCCTTCCCCTCAGTCAATCGCGCTGAGTTTCTTCATCGCACCCCAACTTCGCTCTCAAGGTCCAGGACTACGAGACAGGTGTCGTATCACCCATTTCCCTCTGAAAATCTCTATCCCTAAGTCAATCTCTGATTCCTTAGTTATCTGTGTGACTGTGGTGTCTTTAATATCGGTCCGTACTTAATAAACATCATTATTATTATTCTAACCCATCTGGCGGCTTGACTGACCTTACCTCGTAGACGCTGGGTTGCAAGATCCTGCTAAGTTACCCTGCCTCTCGCTAGCTTTAGTGAGTGCTCCAGCTAATTTTCCCCAAAGTCGTGTTGTTGTTTGGTTATTTAGGTGTCCCTCCCCGGACCCCCAGTAAACAGGGTAACGGAATCCTATGTAAGAAAAACTAGCTGTCTTTCCTTGCTGCTGAAAGTCAGTTGGTCTCTTTAAATCTCCCTTACCTTGAGATATAGAATTACTCTGTCAAATAGCAAATAATCAATCTGTAAGTTAGTGCTAGAAGTAAAATGTAATCAGTGCTTTGCATGTGCTGTTTGACATGCACATGGCCTTTTTTATCTGTGGTATTAACAAGGAGAAGACAACAAGCTCCCATGCCAAAGATTCTACAAACTGATTGTTACACTTCTGCAATCATCCAATTGCAGACATGTTCTTTCTCTCTCACTATTGCATGGCATATAGAATCCGTTATCCGTTGGTACTGAAAAACTCCCAAAACCAATATAATTGTATATTCTACAACCTTTGCAAAGTGTAGAACGATATTTTACTGTGATTTCTTGTAAAGATTTTGTTCTACTCATTGAAAGGTGAACCCATCAGTGAGAAACTTCCAAGACTTCAGGCATCAACAGTCCTGCTCAAGTCTTGTAAACTTGGATCCATGATTTCTTTTATTGGGCTTATCCATCTGTAATATAATCATCCTCTTTTCTCATTGCCTTCCACTGTAATGTTTATTATTGTCTTTTATTTCTAGTGAGAGCTCAGGCTTTATTTGCTCTTGGTTCCATTTATTTCTCTTTTTGGTGGCCCATGATACATTTTCCGGGACCATATTTCAGATGACTTGGTTTTCTTCATTGTCCAGCTTTCACAACCATATATGGAAACTTTTTCCCCCAAAAATATTTAGTCATGCACATTTTTCAAATATGCACATCAGTTTGAGTGCATTTTTTCTTCACTGCAACACATTGAAAATCCCCCCAAAAATAAGGATTTCTGAAGCAGGATATGCTTTGTCCTCTTGCCAGTCTTAGGAGATATGGAACAGATATTGTTATAAGGAAATGAAAACTCTATGAATTTCCTTCCCATGCCTACTTCTGGTGTGTATAGAACTGCAGCCTAAATCCAATTTCAATGTGAAAGAAAAGTTGTTGAACCAGACAATTGCTGATTGACTTCCTTGTCAGATAAGATGAAATACCAATTGATGACACATAGAAGGTGCCAGTATTTCTGTTTCTATGAAAAAAAGCCATTGTAAAATAGCTCTCAAACAATAAACAAGTCTTAATTAATAAGAGTACATATGTCTTGAAACAAATGCTTTTGAGAATTGTTAAGCAAGAACAGCTGGATCATTTTGCTGTTGTAACCTGCCTTCATAACACCCAAGGATAACTCAGCAGAGGAAAAAAAAAAAACAGTTGGATGTCTAACCGTAGCTTCCATTCTCCTTACCTAACGCAAGAAAATCAGCCTTGCAGCATGCCCTGCAGGTCAATAAACTAACACTTTTTCGAAAAACCAAGGGAGAGAGTGAGCTCCAAAGCTGAAGAGGCCCCCATAGCAGCTCCCTTTTTATGTCAGAAAACTGACTTAAGGCAATGGCTTAGCAAATCTTCTAGTCACTTTACAAACCCATATTCACCCCCCCCCATCAGATGAAAAATGCATTAACTTTATTGAATCTTTAGTTTTGGGATTTACTTCTCATTTCTCATTTTCATCCTTGGGAAGAGTTTGCTTTTCGACTGAACCCTCTGTAGGACATTGAGCCTTTTATATGCAGATTGGTATAATTATCCTTTGAAATACTCTCAATTCCCAGTGGCTTAAACTGAGAACATGAAAGGGCAAATGTTATCCTGAGCTGAAGGATAGAAAAAGTGGCACATACATCAATCCAAAATGAGATATAGAAATGAACAGCTCTTCTTTACTCTGTGATGGCAGCTTTTGACAGATTATTGAAGGAACTATGCAACCACAGAGGCTGTCTTTGAATAGCGCGCGCGCGCACACACACACACACACACACATATACAGAGAACCCACTATGCCTAGGGATAGTCTTATCAGTAGCTTTCCCCCATCTCCTTTTCTCTTTAATACCAAAAGGTGAATCGGTGTTAAATGAAACAAGAAGAATATACAGTGTACAAAAACACACAGAAAAAAAAACCCTTCAGTTTTCTTCCCTAAAGAATGGCATCTGGCCCCAAGTGGCAAGACAGGATGTGATCCGATGATAGAATCATCTAGCTAAGCTGTCAAGCAAGGAGAGGCAGCTACACCAGGCTGTCCATCTGGGGACTGAGATAGAAACGGCAAAGCCAAAATTCCTTGTCTATTGAGATCCAGATGACAGACATCTGGTTCCCCAGCACAGAAGGAGAGATGATTCTTCAGCTGTCACATATATCAAGCATCTGTTTAATGCAGCCAGACTGACAACACATAAGGGGAATAAGAGAAAACAAAGCCAAATTATGTTTCTTTAAACTATGCATAGTTGTGGCTATTGAAATTAGCTGGGACTGATGCCCTGTTTCTCTTTACTGGAGTATGTACAGAAAGCTTAAGATAATAAGGTGGTGACTCAGGGCCACCCTTGAACCTCCTCAGAAATGCTGGCATGGCATCTTGTTTATATATTCATTTATGAATATTTAAATTTAAGGGAAATGAAAAGCGGTACATCACATCAAGAAACCACTGTGAGGATATCAGCGGAATAAAAAACCTATGGATATACTAATATTTTGTAGCACATGCCACTTTGCAGTAAGACTAAGTAGGTTCAGTAGTCTCACTGCCAAGTATATATGAGATTTGCCATTAAAACACAAATTTCCTTTGGGTGAAATTGGAAGTTTCAGGAAACATCTCTCAGAAATGGCATAGAACAGTCATCTGACTGTGGATTATGAAGGTTGTAGTCCAACACCTCTAAAAAGTTCCAGCTTGGGGAAGGATGATGCAGATTTTGTTCATTTTAATTATTATTGTTAAAGAGGAATGTAACTAAAACCTCCAAGCACAAAAAAGTGGAAGGAAATATATACAGCAATGATGATGTTTAATGTTTTATTGTGGTTGTAGCATTTTTAAATGGTATTGTTATTTTTATGAGGTCTTATTCTTTTCAATGTTTGTCACCAATTTAATAGCTTTAGAAAGTAAGAGAAATAAATATTTAAATTTTTGAAAAATGAAATAGAATATATGAACAATTCCTTAGACATGCACAGCATACAGAGGGATTCTTCCTCAGGAGATGGAAACTACTTGCCCAAACTTTTGGTGGAAAATTCTTATTATGTACCTCAGAGCTTGAAAAAGTGACCTTGGAACTATGATTTTCATAATCCGATAAATATCATGGTCCTGGCTAGGAGATCCAGGGTAGTTATAGTCCCTAAAGTAACTTTCCCAAACTCAGCGTACATTAATCTGAGTTCTTTACAGGCTGCTTTTAGACCTATTCTTTAAACAATGCTGGCATCATGGAAGGCAGTAGGAAAGCAGCTGGATTTAAAAAGAAAAAAGAAAAAGAAGAGAGCAGAACAGCAACAGGGAAGTCTGGTCTTAACTAAGGTGCAAGTACGTCCAGTGCCATCTACTGCCTAAAATAAATCATGGTGTATTCCTCACTGCAGGCCAGATAGATAGATAGATAGCATAAGAATATACTGCAAACTGCTGTCTATAAATGTACACATCTACGCCTTTGCTCATATGCTGTTTTAAGTACAGTGTGGGATGGCTGGTAAATCTAGTACTTACTCTCACATGACAACATGTGCACCATTGAAATGCTGAAACCCTGCATTGACTTGCCTTAATTCACACGAATTCCAAGAAACAGTCCATTAAAAAGAGTGATTTCCTATTTGATGTTATGCCAAGATTCATTAGAATAACTTTCCTAAAAGACATACGTATTTAAGTTGAGAAAGGCAGATAAATTGCAATTACAGCAGGATATTAGCATCTTTGGCTGGCATTTATTACATTACCTTGTTCCTCTTCTGTTGTTCTCCTGTTATACCAGTGGAATACCATTTGGAAAGTGTTTCCTTCACAAAAGAGGTAACTAACATAAAATAAACACTTTCCAAATAGTCTCCCACTAGGAGAACAACAGAAGATGAACAATGTAATGTGTTGTTCCAGCCAAAGACACTATTGCTGTTGTCTTCCTTCAAGTTATTTTCAACTTCTGGCAACTTAGGGCAAAACTATCACGGGGTTTTCTGGAGCTGAGAATGTGTGACATGCCCAAGATCACCCAATGTGTTTCCATGGCTAAGCGGGAAATCAAACTGGTCTTCAGGGTCGTAGTCCAATCACAAACCACTATACTGTGCTGTCTCTCACTATTATCCTGCTTGAATTGCAATTTGCCCACCTTGTGTGACAAAATCCTAAATCTGTAGAGGAGGCATAAAAAATAAAAAGGATAAAAAATGAGAGAAGAAATGCATTGGATATGATCATAAACTAGGCATAGACATTCATACAAGCCTAACTGGGCAGACTGTCTGTAGAATATATGTTCATATATGACTAAAGGAGTAAGATCTTCTGAACATTGAACAGTAAATTGTGAATATTTCTTTATTCAGCCTAGGAGTACAAGGGTTTTATCTGTGGAAACATCACAAAGGATCCTATCACATAATCATTATTTAGATTCCAAGCCACACACATACAATTGAAGAGTACATATGCATATACAAATGTCAAAGATTTTTTCCCCTAATACAAAATAATCACACTACAGTACATTTTCCTATAACACTGACCACACCCATGTCATACAACACAAGGAAGTGTTAAATCAACAAAATTCAGCTGAAGTGGCCAATTTCTTTTTAAAAAGAGATAATGGTCTTCAATAAAGAAACGTCTTTGGTGAGGACTGAACACGATGCAACATTTGGAAGTGTAAAGTTTTCACAATCATAGCACACAGAAACATATTCTGAATAAATAAGTCTGTCCATAAATTAATATGTTGCTGGAACCAATGTATTATGTTGTCAAGTCTCATAGGAACAGAAATGGGGACAGTCTGATCATTTTGATTGTTGAAAATTTTAACATTGGATTATAAATGAAACCATTATACTGCTTATTATTAATCCCCATAACATCCAGACCAGAGAGTCCCTACTGCTCAGAACAATCTGATTAACTCAGAGTATCTCAGCATGATAGCAAAGTCAAGTGTACTGAATACAAGGAATAAAATTATTAACACAAAGCTTATAAGCCAGAGGCACTGCAAGAGAGAAAGGTGAATAAATACCAATTAAAAAGTAGCCATTGATGTTGAGACATACTGATTTTTTTTTCCCAAACAGTTTTCAGAAATGAAAACAATAAGCAATCAAAACAGAAGAGACATAAATCAGCTCCCAAATTTTCTGGATCCTTACGGCAGTGGGAGACAAGGCAGACTGTACAATTTATTGAATAAATGGAAAATCCAATCATTTACTTTCTCCTACAAGCAACAGTACTCTAATGAATAATTAAATAAAATGACTAAAAAGAAACCCTTTGTTGATAGATAGATCACATTTACACTACAGGGCAGAATATAGGTTGTCTCAGTCGTATGAACATATTTGTGGATACAGTGTAAATCTGTCTCCATTTGAGTCAGACGCAAACTAAATTCTCATTTGAAAGAAATAATTTATGTTAATATTTTTAAATGTAATTTGTGATGCTGTTTCCAGAAATATAGTCAGAACAATCTTTTGCTACCAAAGCACAAAGAATTTACTGGTGCCTTAATCACTAACAGATTATTAATTGATCATATGAATGATTTCATTATGTTATTGTATGACTATGCTCTGGTATCATGGCTCAGATCTAACATTATGAGAGCTCAACAGGATTTTTACATTTCAGAGAGAGAGAGAGAGAGAGCAGACCAGATAAATATTGATAGATATGGATGGCCATATTATTATTAAGCATCATGTTATTGATAAACCACAGTACCTCATTACAATGGAAGGAAGCAGGAAAATACTATGTGCTATTTAGGCCAGTGGTTTGTTATCTTTCTCTTTACCATGGACCTTTTTTTAAATATCTTTTGTTGCCATGGACCACCAAGACTTAACTCAAGATTTAAAACCCTAAAGTGCACCAGCTATTGATTTAAAGTTGCTCAACAAATATCTTCACATTTGGAGAGAAGGGAGAAATAAGTAAATGCACATTCTCCTTTTATATTTCTGTTGGATATCATCATCACCACCACCACCACCACCACCACCACACCATGGCCTAATATTACTTGTTAATTTTAATTCATTGATCAATTAGCAGACTGGTGCTGTATTTCACTTACAAGCCTAATTATCAGGCTTAATAGTGGAAACTTGTATTCTGAGTCCTGACTTCATGTTTTCCAAATGGTTTCTATATTTATTTTTAAGATAACGAGAGCAGACAATGATTTGTCACACAAGTATGTTATGAAACGCATCAATACTTTAATAGCCCTCTTTGCTAGTTCTGGAAAATATGCTTGTAAATAAGCCTAGAAATTTGGAAGGAATTATTCTTTGAACTGCAATTTCAGAGCACCATCCATGGATTTTTCTGTGAGCTTGTCTTCCTCTGCTGCTAAGGACCCTTCTAGTTCATAAACATTAACTGAAAATGGATCTCTAATTCAGTTTTTGCTTGCATCAGGAACAGGAAAATATTCACTATTCTGCAAATCATTCAATGGTAATGAGTTAAATGATATGTCCTCTTTGGACAATTCCTTGTTGGTGGATGGAACTAAGAAAGTTTGCTAGGTTTGGAAATGTCTCATATTTTCAGTTTGACAGGCAGTGATGTCACAGTTCCAACTTTTTCATCATTACTTCCATCTTGCCTTCAACTGTAATTTTTTCTTCTTGAAGATTTAATCTGAGCTTATTTAAATGAATGAAAATATCTGACAGATATGCTAATTTTACTAACCAGGAAAAATTTGTCAAATGAGGTGAAAATAGCTGAAAATATCTGGCAGATATGCTGAGGTGAAATTGCTGCTCCGTGAGGAATAATCTTATCTTTTCTCTCAATTCTCCAAAACAAGACAAAATTTTTACCTCAAGATAGCCAACAAATTTCACAGTGTAGGAAATGTTGTTGTTGATGATGTTGTAGCAAATGTTGTTGATGATCACTGCCCATAGCTTTGCAAAGCTGCTGAAAAAGTCTTGAATTCAGTAACTTGCTTTTTATTAAATTGACTGTTTTGACTGATTCAATTGAGGTCTGTTTTAGTTTTTTTCTGCTATCTTCTTAGCAACTAGAGCTTCCTTACATTTGTAGCAATGGTATCAAGTCAGCAATGGCATGATTTTCTTAATCTGTGCTACAAGTCCAGTAAAGTCTCCAGACGTTGTTTGTTCCCTGTCTATGCTAATCCCAACATGTTTCAACCAATGTATGCAAATTCATGTTATAAACTCTTTTTAAGCTGTTGCACGCTTCAGCTGTTGTGTATACCAACAAGGAGATGAGCAGTCTTTGTAAGTATTTCTCTAGTGCTCATATCTTAACATAGCACAGTCAGGTCACTTTGTTGTGCCTGTGCTGTTGCTCAGCCACAAAGCAACATAAGGAGACGTGTGAATTTGTTCTAATATCTGTTCCTTGATATTGCTGACAAACCATCAATTTGCTTCTTAACTGAGTCATTTGACAAAGATATTAAGGAAAGATCCTTGGCAGCTTTCTTGCTGAGCAATGCAGAAACCATGTTTTTTTGCAGCAGATAATATAAGTTCTTCAGCTATTGTTTGCAGTTTTCTGTTTTCTGTTGTTTTTCCCCTCCTATTAGTTGAGAAACATCAAATGAAGCACTCACTGCACTTTCATTGTTACAACCAGAAGCAGTCTTTTTTTAACCATTTTCTTGCTTTCCAGAAGCTCCTGCTCCTTACTTTTGTGGAAAGAAAATGTTGCTCTTTATGTCATGTTCTTTGTGTTTTGTATTGAGATGCTTTTGGAATTTTGATGGTTTTGTGGCTTTGCTGGACAATACTGCATAACGTAATGCACACTATGGTGTTTCTTGTCTTCTGGGTGTGCACATTTCAAGCCAATCAACAGATATTCCTTGCTATAACAGCAGCACTTTTCAAGATGACTGGAAGAAGTTCCATTTTGCTTTGAACAGGATGTACCCTCATCAACATCATCAGTAATTTTACTTTTCACATTCAGCGATTGATCCATCCCGAGGTTCAGCCAAAATGCATTGTTATGAAATTCACCACAATATTATCAAAAATTTCAATTTACCTGACAATAACCAAATGCTTTTATACACAGACATTGAGGAAGAAACACAATAATTTCCAATAATCCACAGTTATCATTCCAAAGTCCAGCTGAATTTTCACTCATACCAATTGAGTCTGATTCTCTCTTCCCATGAACACATCTTCCTTATGTACATGAATTTATCTGGGAACATTTTTTTGCACGGCTACCAACATTCTGGGAAGCAAGAGATGTTCTGAGAATGTCGTGACACAATGTGGACAACATTAGAGTTCAGTGCAGATATGAAGTTTGCTTCTAGCTGAACACATGGTAGGAAGAAATGTCACTTGGTCTCAGCACCATTCACTTGTATGTTCTCACTGTGAATAGAAGTAGCAAGTGCTAAGTACATTTTTTTTTTTGCTATCAAACAGTCATTTTCATAACTTTTGATGGTTTGCAAAATTAAATGAAAATTTGTCAAATGATGTCTATCACCAACAAAACATTCCTGCTGTCTGAGATTAATGTATGATTGCCATCTTTCTTTCTTTCTTTAACTGTTAAAGATCATAGCATTTCTTCAATCTTTTTCAGATTCCCTGTGAGAAAATTGCAGCCCCTTGGGATTTGTGGACCACAAGTTAGGAACCACTGTTTTAAGCCATTTTTAAAATTCAAGCAAAGCCACCATCTACCTTTTCAGCTCAAGACATTTGATTGTATGTCAGTCCTGAGACTTGACATGTTTTCCCCATGCATTTGCAGCTCCCCAAAGCTTACATATGCTTTTAAATGCCATCTTGATATAGCAGGCTGGAGCTGTGTCAGCCTGGATCTGTGTAACCTCCCCCAAAACACACACACACACACAAGAAAATGCTGTAATAAAGCATTAGGAGGAAAATGGTGAATGAGATGAGCTATGGAATAGAAGGAAAGGGAGACTGCTCCTTGAAGAAGCTGTCTCAGACCAATTTGAGGGTACATCTCTTTTTTATCAAATCACTGAAGAGAGTTCATCTATAGCCTCTTCCCTGGTAAGGGAAGATTAACCTGCTAATGCAATAACTCGATTCTTCTAGTCTTCCCAGGCAGCCCATAGAAAACCTGAGGTGGATTATCTCTGCTTGGTCCAGGACACCCTAACAAATTTGGCTGAGATTAAGGAATGGATATGCTGAAAAAATTATGATGGGAGCATGAAGCAAAAGATCCTTTGAGTAAGAGTGAGCAATTAAAAAGTTCTGCAGAAAAACATTGCTTGTTAATGAGTCTGGCATGGAGGTTTATTTGTTTGCTTGTTTGCAGCTTTGTTTTGTTTTGCCACAGTAATGTAATGCCAACAGTAATGTCATGACTGAAAGAGAAGATATGGGACACCTGGACCTTAGAAGACTCAGGACTTTGGAAAATGCCAAAGGATGCTGGTTTGATGCTGAGCTTGGTTGCACTCATCACAGAGCTGTTATGCAGAGCTGTCACACAGACCTATTATAAAGATGTTTTTATAATGTTTCTCGATCGCCTTTGATTCCCGTTTTCAATACATGTACAATACTAGTCCTGTTATTTTCTTGTAAGGATATTTCAGCTGTCATTCATATTTTATGAGGTTTGGTTGCTTCCTTTTGTTGATGGTAGTAGTAGCACTTTTACCAAAACAAACAAACAAAAGTATTTTATTGTAAAATAATAAACCACATAGTTTCTTTTTTCTCTTCTATCAGTAAAAACAAACTGTAAGAGAAATGTCCAGTACACTAAAGGGATAAGGAAATTAAACAGATGGCATCTTCAGACCACATAAAATAAAGTTTCAAACTAGGTTTGACATTCAAAGCCTCACCACAGACAGTTATAAAAATAAAGTGGCTATGAAGAACAGAACAGTTGCTTGCTTTCATTTTGTGATGATATGGTATGCTGGTCCTTTAAATCTAGGACTGGAAGTTAAGAAAAAGCGGAGGAGGGTTTTAAGCAGAAACTTGGCTGTGGAATAAAGAATGATAGAAACTTTCAAGCTCACCTTGTCAGCACCACACAGGAAATTCAGTAGATCCAAAGAAGTCTTTGAAAAGTAAGGAGATATTTCAGAAGACAAGAGTACCATTACTTCTGCTGTGTTTTGACTCATCATAACCACCTTCAATAGGGTGTCTACTTAAGTATCCTCAAAAAAGAAAAGGTGTGTCATTGAATAAGAGAATAAAAGAGGGTACACGTTTGCATAAATGTTGCACATGCTAATATATATAGACAAGTGGATATTTATAATAACTATAATTTAAATAGAAATGCAAGATATTTCACCACAATGCTGCGGGTGATGACCTCTGTGACTGCTCAGTCTGCTGCCCAGGTGTTATTTGTTGTTGGCAGTTTTAAGACCCCTTGTCTCCCTACTTACATCTCTTTATGTTTACATTAGACTTAGGCCATTACTGCACAACATTGCTGTCCCACAATAGGGACACATTTCTCACATTCCATGAGTCATGCTTTTGCATGGCGTCATTGCAGTCCCACTGCCAACGAGTCCCCACTCATCACAATTGTGGGATATTCCATTATGGGAAAAAATCTGGTAATGACCCCCAAATGTGCAACACTCCTGTTACTGGCAGCCATGTGGAAAGGAAGGAAAGACAATTTAGGTGCTTCCTTCCCCAGTGCAGCACAGGAAGTGACTGGCTGCACTGTGGAAGAAAGGGGCATGTCACTCGCACTACCGTTCCGCAGGCAGCCAGCTGAGTGTAGGGGAGCATTTGGGTCATGATGGGATGACGGTAAGGTGTGGAAATAGCCTTAGAGTGGACAATCCCTCAAATGGAGAACTGTCCTCCTTAAAATAGGACAGATAGCCTCCCATTGTGAAAGAATAGCTGATGAGGAGGATGAAGGATTTCAACAAAACAACTATAATATACATTAATTATTGCTTCTGTTAAAGTGATGGCTTGGAATCCAATTCCACAAATAAGTAAGACTGAAATAGAGAGAATGTTAAGAGTTAGACTTTGAGGGTGGCCATTGCTTCTGGTGAGTAATTCTTCTCTAGTTTGTGGGCCCAAATCCCCAGCTTTTGTTCAGGTACAGGTTCAGCTTACAAGGACTGTAGGTGACCTAGGAACAGAAAGGCTAAGCAGATAGTTCTGGCTCTTACCATATATGAATATGAATTGTGAATAGGAAAGCTTTATGGGTGGGATGGTCAAGACAGGTGGTGGCGGGGCTAACCTGTGGATTTGGATAACTGCAGTTCTAGAACATTATTTGTTGGACTGTTTTGATTCCTCCTCAGATTGCTGAATCTCAGCAAGCATTAGATATCCTTTACTAGATTCTGTAGTTGCTACCTGCCCTATTTGGTCTTTAAAATGCTAAAATATACACATTTGGTAAGAACTTTTAAAGATGTTTTAAAGATTCCATTCCAAACTCACTTCAGCAATTGAGCAAATAGTCTGAACTTGGTCAGTCCAGAGATTGCTCAATTCAACTTGGCCCCGATTTTAAAAATCTAATTCATTATGCCTCCTTTTGACTGCCATTGGAAATTAAGAAACACTTATGGGTTTTCTCCTCATTTGTGATGACAAGTGGATGACACTTGCAGGCAAACTGGCCCCTTAAGAGAGGAGTGCACCCCCAAAATTTCAGGTAGAAAAATGCAGTGGGGTTGTTTAAGATATCTTTAAACACTATTGTTGTTCTTTTTAAAGGTATTGTCGTTAACTTATTATTTCTTGGAACAACTGATTTTAATTCACTAAGGCAGTTGCCTTTTCTGAATGGATCAAGCCTGAAATGATTCAGAAAAATAGCTACACGGGATTTTGTGGTCCATCTTTACCGTTGGGAAGATTTTTTTAATCTTTTTTTTTTAAAAAGCATACTTCTCTCTCTAGGTTTTTCATGGGCAATCTTAGGACAATGGCATAAAACACAGAGATGGCCTATGCAAGAAACATGTGAGATTTCAAAAAGCTAAGTGCTGAGTTTGGTGTGGAAGAGGGATGCTCAGATTCACACTGGAAATGTGAATCACTTTGCCTAATCCATCACATTATTTGATGCCAATTTGTATGAAAATGTCCTATGGTATAGAGTTGATTACAGAAAACTGTAATATATCAGAAGGATAAATGCTGAAGTTATGATGCATGAAAAATAGATTATGAATTTTGTTTTGTTTTTGTTTTGCTTTCTGATCATTGGGTGCCAAAATCACAGAAAGTGTAGCACAGAGTTACAGAGCCAGAAACAAGCAGTAAAATACACTGAATTCAGACTGGAGAGCCTGCGTAAAACTATTTAGCTACAGCTTTCAGTCAGAAAACTGATTGAAAACTAGTAAAATTATTCACTGTGACTAAAACTAGTAAAACTATTCACTGTGACTAGATATGTCAATCATATAACTACAGCACTCCTCTCCTTCCCGTCTCTGCCTAAACTGTTATTTCCTTTAAAGTATCTAATTATGGAGAAATACTATGTCTTTGTGTCCCCACTGCATTCAAATTCTCAACACAGGAGTGCTCAGATTCAGATGCAGTCCACTTCGGGGGGGGTTGCTTTAATGTGTACATTTTCTGAATGTATCTGAATCAACACAAATCAGTATGGATTTGGGATTCATCTAAATCGAAAGCAAAACTTTTTTCTTCTGGTGCCAAAAGGAGCACCTTCAGTTTTATCTCACAAATTTATATTCTGCCATCCCATGAATTTTAATAACAAATTGCCACAATACGGTTCTGGACCTGTATTAAGTGAGATGCTGTGAAGGAGGACACACTGTTGCTGACTTCTGATGGAGGAGAGGCCAGCACTGATAACATTAGGTGCAATACACGAAAAAGCCAGATGTTTGAGGATGGAGGTTTATTATATCCACCCACCCCTCTTTACTTTCTTTTGGATAACAGTTCAGCCTACCCTCCTGCCTCCAGTGCAGTGTGAACTTTGCCAGTTGCTTTGGGACTGGGAAGGAATTCTTGCCCCTTTTCCTACACTGTATCTGGGTGACTGTGACAATTGGCTTGAGATGGGATCTTTAAATATGTGATCACTTGTTAGGTAGTTGGGGAATAAATAGGAGTTATGGTAAATACTTTGACATCCTTTTGGTGAAGGGGAGGGCTCTAGAACTACTTCCTCCATGGTTGTTCAGCAAATGTTTTAATGTTTTGTTGTATTAATATATGTTGCATGTTTACAAAGGGAGGGAAGGAAGAGGAGGAATTATGCCTATCTATGTATATAGCCATCCATCTATCATCTAGTTATCATCTTTATTTGTCTATAGACACACAATATTAAACGATCTCATACTTCATGCCCTTCAAGCTTACCTAAGGAGTTTGGCAAATAGGACACCACAACTGACAAAGTCCTCACACATGTGCACTACTTTATTTAAGAGACATGATTTGCCTTCTTCATTTTACCAGAAGAAGCACTCAGTTCAGTTGGTTAGTGATTCCAGTGTTTTCAATTCATGTTGAAGCAGAAAGCAATTTCTTAGAATGACATGAGAGTAGGTACATACAAGCTAAGTCTGTACACACATGTACCAGAACTATATTTACTTCATCAGTAGCCTGCTTCTCAGTGTAAAATCATTTCCAAGACAGCTGGACTATTGATGACAATTTCTTCAGTTTCTATTTTAGTTTCACACTTGGTGAAAATACACAATTCTGAAAATTGTTTGAATAGTGCCTACATTGTTGTCCACAATTACTTGACGCACACATCACTGGGGGATTGCATCCATTCTCAAAATGTGTCATAAGTATGAGATTAGTGAGACATTAATATTTAAACTGCCTCCAAGTGACCACCCACCACAAGGTATAATAAAGAATTTTGTTGAAGGGTTTAGTAGCTGCAAACGCTAAAGCAAAACATTCATTATTTCAATGTACAATGTACTTCTCATGGTAAAGCTGGCATCAGTCATGATTATGGCTTTTAAATTCTGTGTCTATTTCCTTTAGTGTGATTTAAAGTTTCAATAAAAGAAAGAAAACAATTTAACACTTGAGCCCAAAAAGGCATGAGTAATGGAATTCATTTGTTTATACAGTTCTTCCTAGGCATCATTTCCTCATGGATTCAAGATAACAGGTTGCAAAGTTCTAATACCAAAAAAAGTAGGGGAGAGTTTATTTAGTTTATATTACACAAGCCATTTTAATACATAAAGATATAGCAATTTTAGAGAGAGTTGTAAAGGAACATTATTGGTTATCAGTAGCCATGACAAGATTGACTTAGAATAGGTAGCAAGATAGAGTCAGTGCAGTGTAGTGGTTTGAACATTAGACTATGACCCTGGAAACTAGGGTTCGATTCTCTGACCATGGAAACCCACTGGGTAACCTTGGGCCCATTGCACAATCTCAGCCCCATAAAACCCCATGATAGGTTCACCTTAAGGTCACCATAAGTTGGAAATGACTTGAAAGTATGCAACAACAATAAGGTAGCAAGATTTATCTATTTTGTCAAAAATCACCTGTTGTAGAATATATTAATTTATATGTTATACTTCAAGGTTTTATGCATCTTAAGGATAATGATCACAAGCAGACTATTTAAAAAAACATTTGGCGTCAGATACCTAATTCCAATGAACAGAACTATGTACATGAGATTTCTAATATAGAAAAAAGGGAAAGATGATTTATTTTTTAAAAAAATTTTTTTTATTGAAATCACACAAATAAAACATTGTATATTTTTTACATTAACATAACTATACTTCCATCATTTCTACACAATAAATATTTGTATAACATGCATCATGCCATCATACCATTTTATACATTTATACATATTTATGCATTCCTTTACATACCAGGGGGGAAAAACCCAAAATAATAAATAAATAAAAAGTATAACCATTTTAATACCTACCTACTGACCTTCCCTTACCACATCTACATAAATCATGGGCGATTATACATTATCTATATACAACCAACAATCCTTTATGCTCAATACTTCAATGTCCATACCACTACCTCTTTCCATTGTTTCCTAATTCTTACAATAGTATCTTACTCCTCCAAGTTTTTTATCCACACATTTTTATTTCTCTTATGTTTACTCTAACTTGTTTAATTTGTTTACTATTGTTTTTCCCCATTTGGCTTCCCAAAGGGGTTTAACTAGAATCCATTCTTCAATAATCTATTTTCTTGGTTTATCTGTCAGTATTGATGTTAATTTATCCATTTCCCATAATCCATATAATTTCCATAACTAATCTTCCACATCAGGGACTTCTTTTAATTTCCATTGTTGTGCAAATACTAGTCTTGCCGCTGTTACCATATATATTACCATTTTTCTCAGTGAATTCTTTTTAAAATATTTAGTATCTAGCATATTCAATAGATATCTTTCCAGACTCATAGTATAATTAATTTGAAAGGTATTGACAATATATTCGTGAATACCTTTCCAGTATTTCTTTGATTTAGCACAAGACCACCATATGATGATTTATACTGATTTCTCATTTCAGTTTCTGAAAAATTGCACAAAAATTGTGGATTGTGGAATCTTCTAGGTCAGTGGTTCTTAACTCTGGGAGTCTGTGAAGCCCTCACAGAAGGTCCGCAAAGCCCTTCTGCTGGACACCAACAGCAGTGGCAACAGCAGAGATGCAAATGAGGACATAGTTTGGGTACACATATACACCTGCCACTGTGTCCCTTTTGTCAGGGGCATGGCAGCAGTGGGTGTGGGTGTGAAAGGACACAGAGGCAGGCATGTGTGCATGCCCAAACTGTTCCCTCATTTGCAAACAAGGAAGCAGTTTCAGCACCCACACACATACACATCCCCGCTGCCATGTTCCTGACAAAAGGGACACAGCAGCAGGTGTGTGCACATGCTAAGACCATGACTCTGGAGGCCAAACTATGAGTGGTGAAATAAGTTACTCCTAGTGAGAAATGGCAGATCTGGTTCAGTTGTTCATTGCTTATTTGGCTACAATGTGGAGTTAAGAATGCCAATACTATAGGCTTGATCCTCCTAAACAAGTGGACTTTCTTAATGAGCCTCACTCATTTACCTCAGTTTTAAAAGAATGGCAACCTAAATAAATAGGGATATAAAGACATAGAGGATAATTTTTCAGAGGCTTCCTGGACCAAATGTGTAATTAAACAAGTAGGAAATTCAAATGAAAATACTAGAAATCATCAGAACATGTTCATTACTAGTGAGACCTAGGCCATTTCTACACTAGGGGCCTTTGGACCCTTCCCTAAACTACAAACTCCAGGATTTCATAGGATGTTGAAAGTGGAATAATAGCACTATAACAGTCTAGTGCAGAAATGGCCTAGTGAGACCTAGTGAGACATCTGTCTATCCCCACCTCCACTGATGATAGGGGATAAAATTCCATTTATGCATTGACTGTAATATGGAGTGAGATTTTTTTCCCCCTCTGGCATTTCTTCAAAGTTAGATTTCAGGACTACTGATGCATTAGTGACTACTCTTACATGTTGAATATTTGTTTGTTTGTCTCAGCAGTCAGCAGCCTTTGTTGAGGGTTGTCCTCTGTGATCCAGAGATTAATTCTTGAAGAGCCACTTTCAAGATCTGAAGAAATCTCTGAAGTTAATGGGTTTTTTGTTTGTTTGTCTTGTTTTAAAACATCACAGTAGTACTATGGACACTTCAGATCTCCTGTTGTATATTTTAATTCCTGTTGTTTTGTCCCCGCATACATTCCTGTAGACTAGAATAATAATTAAAATGTAAAAGAGAAGAGAAGATCATGCGATCGTGTAATTTAAAAAAAAATAATCAAAAGACATTTGGTACTTTTTCAGGTATGTCATGAACTCCCTAAGATATCTCTGTTTTTTCCTCTGTATTTTTTTCACAAAAAAATAGCCAGATAAGGTAAAATGTAAGTGTTTGTATTTCTAAATGGTATGTGATTTCATAGTAATCATTATAGTTCTTCCTTTCTTTTCCCATTCAGTTTTACATTTTCAAATTCAATTTCCCTGATTAGAGACCAATCACCATTTTGGGTCCTACTCTGGAAGCAAGGTGACATACAAATAAAATAAAATAAGATAGTGAATTATTTCATGGATGGCACTGATAATATCAAGTTTCTAATGTTGTGGGCAGCCATTAGCTAGCTAGATTTTTTTTTTTTTTTTGGACAAACAATGGCTAGCCAAAATTCTTTTCAGAAGACCCCTAGAAGATTGCAACTATTTTCATAAATGTATATTCACAAAGAAAAGCTAAAATTGGGCAAGAACTAATATCTGAAATACATTTAGAAATCATCTTTATTGGTGTGTAAGTAAAATTTAAAGGTGCAAACACAAAATCACACACATTGGAAACTAGTGAAAACTGATCACTTTGAAGGTTGAACAACTTTTGCCAATAAGTGGAACAATTTATTTATTTACTTATTTTCTTTCTTTGGATTAGGCCTTATTAGGGATGAAGCTGTCAGTTTGATTTTCTCCTATATTCAATTCATTCAACTTTTTCATCACACAATGAAGAAACTTGCAAATTTTGGCAAGTTTTTATCAAAATAAATGGAACAAAATCCTCAATCTTCTGCATCAGCCAGATGCAATAGGTGAAGCCAATTGCAGGCACAGGGATATGTTGGACCTGTTGGACCTGCCTGCATGCCGCTGATGAAGATGAGGAAAATGTCAGAAAGTATGAGGTGGCAAAACCTAATTCTACACCCTCATGTTTGATTATGCAGGGGATTAAAGTCAGTCTTGTCTATTTAAGCAGTTAGAGACCTCTGCCTGGACAGTTACTTTTATTTTCTCCAAGATCCATTTGTTCTAGAAATCCTAACTTTTTTTTCCCTTTTATGTAGAACTTTGTAAAATTTGAGACTTTCTCAACAAAGGCCCTTTCTGCACGTTACCTGCTCACGGACGTGGGGGGTGCCGTTCGCGCAAGTAGCCTCTTGCACGAGGCACTCGCATCGCTCCTCCATTCTCCTGCAACTGGCTTCCTGGTCACGCGACCGTCGCGTGAGCGCCCCACCCTTTCCTTCTGCAGTGCAGCCTGGGAGCTGTAGGCTGCGCTGTGGGAGGAAGTGCGACTGGCCCGGCTTATCCAATGCACTGCACAGCAGGTAAGTGCGTGCGGGCCCCGGGAGCATTGCGCGACTGAGCACCATTTTCGGCTTAAAGCCAGAAATAAAAAGGTGCGCGTCCGCTCTGTGTCCGGTTCTTGAGCGTTGCATAAATGGGATTGGGTCGTACGGACCGCCGCTCCCATTTACGCAATGCTCAAGGGGCCCTCTCACAACAGAAACTGCGTGTGAAAAGGGCCAAAGAATGAAGGAAACAAAATTCTCAGTCAGTTGTACAGTGGGTTCACAGAAATGCAGATGTCAAGGCTAGCTAGCCAATGAAACTACTACTGTGACAGGTCTGTAGCTACAAGGCAGCAATATGTATCCCTATGAGGCATGTATAGATGGCTTCCTGATGGTGTATATATCCCCACAGCCCACTTAGGGCTGCACTCTCTTGCTGCCAATAACCTTGCAACGGCTACTGTTTGTATTAATCAACCATCACAACAAAATCACAGAATTGCATACCTAGACACCCACTAAGCATACTGTTCTATTGAGTAGAATCTACTGTCGCACAAGACACGGACTGCTGACACATCATATTTAAAGCAGAACTTTGAAGATCTCTGTGAGGTAGTGGTTTTAAGTACTTCCTTCCAAACAAATCTTTCAAGAAAACCTTATGTTAGGGTCTCCATAGGATGAAAACAACTTGAATGCACACAACAACAAAAGACTAGCAACTATGTCAGAAAGCCCTTTTTTAAAGGGTTGTTTTTGTGTGCCTTTGAGTAATTTTCAGTTTATGGCAGTATTAAGGTGAACCTATCAATTTTTTTCCTAGGCAAGATTTGTTGAGGGAGGAGCTTGTGCCTTCCTCTGAGGCTGGAAGAGTGTGACTTGCTCAAGGTCAGCCACTGGATTTCCATGCCTGAGTTACGATTTGAACTCTGTTCTCTAGAATCATAGTCCAAACACTCAAAACACTACACCATGTTGGCTTTTCAGTGTGGATAAAGGGATAGGTGCCCTTTTGTTTTGTAGCAATAACCACAGCTAACTAATCTTTGAAATCTGTATTTTTGCAGATCAGGTGTATGATAAATTTGTTTGCTTCATTGTTTGTTAAGAAATTGTTTGTTTTTTTTAAAAAAGGAGAGAGCACATGCAATTCTGCTAGAAGCGAGGACAACACATTTTGATATTTTAGCATGTGCCCAACAAAGAACATGAAGTAAACCTGTTTCTTGAAATAACTGCGGGTATCTTCACAGCAACTATGTAATGTTATTGAATAACTACAATGTAATGAATGGTGAGTCACAGTATGTATTGCTGCAGTGGTCTGCCATCTTCAACATTATGTTTATTTCTTTGACTAAGCTGCTTATTTAACTGGATGCTTACGATACTGCTTTTCATTTAATATAAGACTAACACTCCCAATTAGTGACTGCTAACACTTGAAAGTGAATTTGTCCAGTGATGACTCATGCCATGAAACAGAGAGTTGGCTGAGTCATTAAGACTTTCGTGGAACATATTATTGCTACAGCAGTTATATAAAAGCACATTGGGTGATAAAAAGTTAATGAAATAAGTCACTTTAACTATTTTTTCTTCTGTGTCTCTTTAAAAATATTCCTAAATCATCCCACATTTTCTTTGAAATCCTACTTTGCTGGGAAGATATTATTTACCTATTAGTTATTTTCCAACCTTTTTTTTTTTTTTTTGGAAATTGCTTGTAAGTCTTTAAATTATTCATTAGCTGATTCAATAGTCCATGTTATTGACGGTTGACTCTCGAAGTTTAGGGATATTTCAGTACATGGGTTTAAATGGGTTTTAAGTGTGTACTTATAAGCTGTGGATGTAAGATCTAAAGGTATCCCCCCACCCTTGATGAGTTCTTTGAATGAGTCATTGGCAAAACTCTTTTGAATTTTTTTTTAATAAATCTGGTAAGAAAATGAATACTTATCTCCATGACCACCTCTTTCAATAGAGAGAAGTAGCAGTGACATGTTGAGCCTCAATGTCATCTCAATGGATAAGAAACCATCATTCCTAATAAACAGACTAATGGACACTGTCAACCATGGCTGAGAAACCACCTCAGAAGTTTGGAAGGGATGTGAGGATTTGTACATGGAAATTGTTCTTTTATTTTTTACTGGCTTGTCCATAACCTGAACCTTTGCTTCATAACCTTTTGCCTGTGAAAGCCAAACAGAGACAAATACTGATCTTCTTCCTTCTTTTCCCAGTAGGGCATAGTAGGTATTGACCTCTTACTGTCTATACTTGGTTAGATTCTTGATATTAAATAAATGTATAAAAAAACCAAACATCTTTTAAATTTCCATCTAGCCTTTCTACCAAATGGGGCTCAAGATACGAAATAGCAACAATAATGTAACATGTAATAAATGTAATAAACCACAGTAAAGGAGCAATATAGTATAAAATAAAATGAATGTTTAAAGCAAGCTGTGTAAAATTAGCAATAAAAACAACCTTTGTATTAAAAAACCAATCAGCATTGGACTTAACACCCAAACACCTATCAAGATAAACATGTGTGTGTGCATGTTGGTAGAAGGCCACCAACCAGGCCTACGTTGGCTGTCATTGGGATAGCTGTTCTGGTGTTTCAGAGGGATAGAGGAGGCATAGCCTCAATATAATTGAATTTTTGAGAGATCTTCTGGCAGAAGGAGGCAGAGATACAATTGTTTCTTTCCATAGCAGTGTTGTGTTATCCTGTTTACTGTGGGTCCCGGGAGGGACACCTAAATAACCTTACAATTACACAAGATGGGGGGAAATTAGTCAAGAACACTGGTTGGCACTACGAGAGGCAGGGTAACGCAGCAGGATCTTGCAACCCAATGTTTGCGGGCTCAGGCCAAGCCAAGAAGCAAACCATGTTGGAAATAATGAATTATCTTTATTAAATACAGGCACACAGTGTAAGCAACACACGCACACAGATAACTAAGGAAAATAAAGGTGTGAGTATGATAACGGGGTTTCCAGAGGGATAGTTGATTCGGGTGATACAAAACCTGTTCTTGAAGCCTGGAAAAAAGATAGAGAGCGATGCTGGGGTTCGATGTATCTCAGCACATGGAGCTGAGGGGAAGCTCGCCAAGCAAAGCGGCAGCAAGGCGGTCTGGAACTCGGGAGCGATCCGAGGATGGTCTCGGAATCAGGGGTTTTTATAGGGAGAAATGTAACTGCAGGCTATGCCGTACTTGGGGAAAACAATGCGTTTTGGGCATGGGACAAATCTTTGGAAAGGTCAGAATTTAGCATGATTAAGTTAAGTCCAAATTGACAAAGAGTTAGCCAGTATGCAAATGCTCAGTGCTTGGCAGTTGAGTATTCAGCTTGCCAGGGTGCCTGCTCGGGGCAGGGAATCCTTTGTAAACCGTGTGCATACATAATGAGGGTATTTGCAGAGAGGTCTCCCAAAGCAAGGATCTGGCTATTTCTGGCCTGCCTGGGTGGAGAATGGAATGTCCAGCAATTAGTGGCCGAGCCTAGTTCTGTGCTTGTCCAGGGGCCTCACAAACACGTGGAGAGGGGTGGTGGAAGAGAGCCAAATTATGATATCAAAATGATATCTAGGGGTATCTCCAAGGAGGCCTAAACTGCAGTAACAGTTGTGTCTCTAGACAGCAATTGCAGTTTTGTTTAGTCCTGCTAGTTTACTGCAAAGTGGGCATGAAGAAGGGTAAGTGGTTCCTCCCTCCTTTTTACAAACCAGCTGGCTGAGCTATGTGTCTGGAGATTGAAGAGCACCTGAAGGGGCTGGAGGAGATGTGGTTGAGGCACAAACAATTTTTCTATCTCACTTGTGTCTCTGGCTATTTCTGCACTAGACTGTTATAGTGCTGTTATTTCACTTGCAACATCCTATGGAATCCTGGAGTTTGCAGTTTAGGGAGGAGCTGGCCAGCCTCTCCCGAAACTGCAAACCCCAGGATTCCACAGGATGCTGCAAGTGGAATAACAGCACTATAACAGTCTAGTGCGGAAATGGCCTCTGTGATGATGGCAATTTTACTCACTTCTTCTAGGCCATCTGAACTTATGTGAGGAGAGTTGAAGAACTTTCCCATTCTCTAGAGTCATGTTCCCCCCTCACAAACTGGCAACTTAGTACTTTGCTAATTAGCAGAATTGGCAGACGAAAAAAAGGTTAATCTGAGGGCACTGTGTTATTGCTTAAAGGACAGTAATGGCACTTGATCATGGCTCTAAAAGAATTTGAAGCCATTGGCAAATGGAAGCTATGTGAATATGTGCCCGTGCATGAGAATATAGGCAATCTTTAATACTAGTCCCTTACTTTAATACCTTTTTTCCTACTTTTACACTTTCTAAGCAGTCTTTTCCCCCTCCTTTTTCATTTTAATATTAAAAACTAGAGATAAAAAGATCAGAGGAGTAGATGAAGTAAAAATAATATTTAGCTCCAGTCTGATTGCTTTTATCTGTTTGGCAAATATAAATGGGGAGCAATAAAACTGAGAGTTCCAAATACATAATTCTAGTTAAAGTTTCTCTTTAGGTTAGTGAATTGAGTTTCTTTTAAGTTAGCTCTTATGGGTTTTAAAAAGAGTATGGAATGAAATATGTGATGGTTGAAAATTTAATGGAGGTAATAAATTAGCAATATGAACTGTAACAAATATATTATCAGTATGCAAAGGATATTGTAGCACCTTTGAGACTGAGAGAAAGAGATTTGTAGCATACATTTGTAGCAAGAGAGCCCTCATGGCAAGCTAATGTAACACTGGTTAACACCCCAGCCTCATGAGGACTCTCTTACCCATTTTATCACAACTCCTTTCTAGTTCCCAGCCAGTATCATGCTACATTCCAAGAACTCCATCCACCATTCATATTGTTATCTACTTATCCTGGCTTTAGGCAATTTCTTTCCTTCCAGCTTTGTTTCCCAGTAACCATCATTAAATATTATCTTGTCACCTCATCAACATACCTCCAAATTTTGCATTTCTGTTATACTCACGCACATACATCTGCTCATTCATTGGTTTAAATGTTGTCCATAGGCACTTCGCTCCATGCATCTAACAAAGTATACTCAGTCTATGAAAGCTTATGCTACAAACTTGTCTCAGTTAGTCACACAGGCGCTACAAAGTCCCTTTGCATAGTGATCCAGTCTAACAGTTATGTCTTTGAAACATATCGTCAGAATATCAGTGCAATTCTAACTTAAAGATAACCCAGCTGGAATGAGTTAGGATAATGTGTAAGGCACTTGTGCTGGCTGAATTGGCCTTAGGCAGACTGAACTTCCCATATGCTCATCAGCGCTCTTGTGCCAGCTGATCTTAGAGATCAGCCAGCTGAAAGATCAACTACCACAAGGACTGAAAGATCCAAAAAGGGGGTGAAATGAGCGAGTGCAGGAGAAACCAAGTTACACCATGTCCCAACCTCATTCAGCAGAAGCACAGCTTCTGTTTTGGTACAATGTTAAGTTGAGATCAGGGTTGGCTTTAGTTATTTCCAACACCAAGGGAAGCTCCCTAAACTTGGTAGACAGTAAGAAACATGAAAATGAAGAGGAGAGTTCAACTTTATTTAAAGAATATCTGCTGAAAGAACTGGAAAAATGGAACTAAGATTAGAGCAGATTTTAGAAAACAAAGATGAAATGTTTAAAAAAATTAAAAGGAGAAAGAGATTAAAAAATAGAGGAAAAAAAAGATAGGTAAAATTAAAAATTGGGACACTAAGGCCATTTCCTCATGGTGTTGCCATCTTACAATACGGATACTTTGGCAGAGGTCTGCATCATGCTTTCGCACAATATCATCATGGTCCTGCAGTCAGCACATCCCCCTCATCACGATTTGCTTAATGGAAAAAATCATTAAGTGCCCAAGATCATGCAGTGCTCCTATCACCACTGGCCATTTGGAAAGGGAAGAAGTATGATGACATGTTTCCTTCTCCAGCGCAGCATGGAAAGAGGCTGGCTGCATTGGGGAAGGAAAGTGTGTGTCACTTGCACTCTCTTCCACAGGGAGCCAGCTGGGTGCAGAGGGGAGCATTCACATCATGCTCTCTTCCCAGCAAAGGCACTGACAAGATTGTGATGGGAGGACAATGGAAGGAGGTACAGTGTGGAAATGGTCTAAGTTAAACATACAAGACAAAACGATAGCAGTTAAAGGCAACAAGATCAAGCACTTTAGAAAAGAAGGGAAAGGTAGAGATTTACATAGTAAAGAATGTCAGTCTAAATTCTACTTCAATGAAACTGAAGACAAATATCAAGAACAATAAGTGGATGGTAGCAAACATCACCTGAGATTTCAAGGAATTTCAGGAAAAAAATTGAAATTAAAGATCTAGAACAATTCTTATTGGGAACGCTGCATTTTGGAACCCCTGAAGCAGCTGGAATTGAGGTAGCCATAGGAGCAGCATAAGAGGCTTGGCAAATCCAGATATGCTTTAGTATCTATCTTGACTCTTTGAGTAAAAGAGACAATACTACGGAATAAATGGATGGATGACAAATACTGGATAAAACTGACAAATACTGGATAATACTGAAGTGCAAACTAATAATGTCATTCACCTTGGATTTTCCTAAAGAGAAGAGAATTTCATTATTTGATGGAGAAGTTAAGAGCTAATGGAAAAAGGTATTACTTGGAGCATTCCTTTTGAATTGAATAGTCTTATTAGGAATTCATATGTTCTGGTAGTCTCATTGGCTGTAATTAGTTCTTTACAGCATTGGGAGAATCAAATCACCAGCAACCCTCCTCAACTAGATAAATCAGTGTACTTATTACAGTTATCTAGGTCTTGGTTTTTAAATGAAAACAGCAGAAAACCTATCTCAAAAACTTAAAGGTCTGAAAGATGAAAAAATAGACAAGGAATAGGCTTCCTTGAACCATTTTCTTCAAAAACTAAAAATACAATAACTAGTTGATTAATTTACATATCAGTTTGGATGAGAAAATTCAAACTAGAAATAAAAATGAGGTAACAAACTATATAATAATAAAATGGAATGTAGAATATAATATAGAAGTATGTTTTAGTAAGGACAGATAGCATCTTTTGATACAATTGATCGGGAACAAAAATAATTAATTAGAATCTTTTTAAAAGTAGGATCAGGATAGAACAATGAATATTGCTATATTCTAGGAAGGCATGGAGGAATATCAAATGATACATATAATAGCTACTGTATAATGTTAAAACTGCAATTATTTATTAAATGTGTATTTTATTTTCTTGTATTCATAATAAAAAGTAGTAAAAAAATAATGCAGAAGTATTGTTCAAAGATAATCTTGCTAAATCATAGAGCTCCCAATTCACTCTATAAATAAAGGAAAGTTTCTGATCACCTGAAGCAAGGATCGATCTATCTATCTATCTATCTATCTATCTATCTATCTATCTATTTCTATTTTACAGGAAACATACACAAGGATAAGGACACAAGAAAACCCTGTGATAGGCATGCCCTTAGGGTCCCAATAAATTGGAAATGACTTGAAGGCACACAACACCAACAACAATAGCAATAACAACAAGAAGCCTATAAAATAGCAGATGAACCTTATCTATGATCTGCAAGAGAAAATATGTCCTGTTGGCCCTTTCCACACAGGGGTTTAAAAACGGTGTAAAGTGCCCTCTGACGGAGGTCATCTACACTGTAAAGTGGATTGGGGCGGACTACTTTTGCATAGTTCCATACCCCAATCCACACTAGGGCGCCTGGAAGTGGCAGTGCCGCGTGCTTTTTGAAAACCACTTTTCATGTCGTCTTTAAAAAGGACAACCGTTTAGCCCTGTCGTAGCGCCCGGTGTGGATTTGCAGGCGGGCGCAAGGGCGTGCCTGCAGATCTGCCGGGGGCGGACTTTCTGGCTGACGAGTTTCTCCGGTTGGTGGAGAGCCTCCACCAGTCGTAAGCCGCCATTTTGGGCCCCACAGGACGCCGTGGGACACTGAGGAGTATGGAGAAGCGAAAACGCACTGCTCCATGTGGCGACGGACTCAGGTAAGCTCCGTTTCAGCGTGGTTTCCCCCATTTCTTCACCCGCGTGTGGAAAGGGCCGTTGAAGATGGAGGGATTTTAGGGTTGATTATTTGCATATCCTTTGATTTTTCAAAAAAGAAATTGGAATAAAATGCTGTATATGAAGGATTGGGTATATTTTAACATACAATCTTAAAATAGTTTCCTAAGTGTTTTGAAGTCTAAAGGTCAAGTAGCAGTAGAATTATTAGAATTATTTTGATTACAGGAAAAAAATCAACATTGCTAAATTATAGAGAAGGAAAGTTGTGCAAAGATTTGTTGGAGTATACATAGGAGACTGTAGACTGTATTACTTTAATATATAAGAGAATAGAAAAGAACAATTGCAGCAGTAGAACAGATATATAGAACAATGGGCACAGCGAAAAAATAACTGGAATGAAAAGATTGTGGATATAGTTCACTCATATAATTTATTGGCTAAAATAATTATATATGAGTTCTTTTTCTCCTGAAGTTTATTTGTTATTATTTCCTCTTTTCTCATTTCTCTGTTGCTTTTCTTTGTCTGTGTTTTTTAAAACTCTTTCTCTCTCTCTCTCTCTTTTGGTCTTTAAGAAATGTAAAAGGTGTGGTGAGAAATTAATACAAAAAGTGAAACTAAAGTGATGACCCTAATGATCCAATCATCATCATCATCATCATCATCATCATCATTTTTTCTCTTTCTCAGTTTTATAGCCAATAGGTAACTACAGTTAATTTAAGCTGCCTGATTTAATTCTGCAATTTAACTAATTGGTTTCTGATAATTGCTAACTAGTTTTATGGTATAACAAGACTGTTGGAATGTGAAAATAATTATAAGTCTTGTTATAATTATTTTAACATTCTATTGTTTTAAATTGTTTTAAACGGTACTGTTAGCTGTCTTGCATACAATGTATAGGGGAAAGGCATAATTAAATTGCAATGTGTATTCATTCCAACAGGCATCACTGAGGAAAATGAAAGGCAAAATGTTTGAAACTTTTTATAAACATCCATTTGGATAATTTTATTTTTTTTTAAATATTGAAATCAATTTTCATTTTATAGTAGCTTTCTGGGATCCAAACTGTATTTGAAAACATTGCTGTTGATTTCTTTTCAACATTTACACAGCCACAAACACATTGTAGAATTTATAAATAAACCTGTTAGCACATAACAGTGACTCAACCCATTGAGGTTGCAATCCTGTATGATGGAGCTGGAAGTAAGCACCAGTGAATTAATGGAACTTAATGGAATTGAGTTGGTTATCTTTTAATTGAATTAAATTATCTTTTAATTGAATGCTTTCTAATAGGACTATTATATTGTTAAAACTGCAGGCTTTATGATGTTAACGTCATGTGAATTTTCTCCCCACCCCAATTTTTTTTCTTATCATCTGGAACACTGAAGGATGCAAAAGCTTGGTCATTATTTTGTAACCATTTTGTTTGTTCCTAATGAAGGTACTGCCCTACTGTAGAGCTTCTATGACCATTTCCACACTAGATGGTTTGAGGCCCCTCCCTAAACTGCAAACTCCAGGATTCCATTGGATGTTCAAAGTGGAATAATAGCATTATAACAGTCTAGTGCAGAAATGGGTTATTATGTAGGCTAGGTCTTGACTTGCTTGAGACAACCAGAGGCTCTGTAACTGCACATACACATGTTTCAGAACTAATACTGAATTTTGCACACCAAACTACCTGCACTGCTTTGGAAACAGGTTGATGGGATTTAATTATAATTCTTATTTAATTAATTATAGTTAATTAGCAATGTACAATTGAAGGGGGAAAAGGAAGTCAGTTTTTAGACATTTTCATGAATGCAGATATTAGTTTGGACATTAGGGATGGGAATAATGTCTGTAATTATTCATCCTTGATATATTTTTATTTTTAAAACAGGCTTCCTGGTAACTGGAAAGAATTATAGACACACATGGATTTTTGTGCAAAAACCTTGGGGCTTTTTTGCACAGAAAATGAGTTTCTTATACACAAGACATTGCCTCCTGTGGGTTTTTTTTTCTTTTTTTTGTGCAACAAACCCACACATTTTTCTCTGCATAATAATTCTACCATAATACTTCAGGATGTTCACATGCAAGGGGAATACGATGTATAAATATTCCTTTTTCTCTCACAGTGAGGGAGCAACCACTATAATGATTCATTCCCACATGCAAGAACAAATGATTTACATTCTTTTTGGCCATTGTAACTTCATATTTATTTTTAATATTTCCTTATTGTTCTGTGTTCCCTAGGATGAGCATCTGTCCCAATTTTCAGAGGAAAGTCCTTTATTTAACAGTCTATTCAACCCAAACCTAGTTTAATTATAAAGGAAAAATAAAAAAAAAATAAAAAAGGATTAGCAGGTGCCTTGAAAGTGTCCTTCAGTTGGTATCAGCCAGGTGCATAGTAGACTAAGGGAGGCTTGTCATCTAATCACAATCTTCCTCCTTTTGGTGAGGTACTTCATGTTTTCACAACAGAAAATTTTCTGTGTTTCAATCCATATTAATCAGCGTATACAAACTGTGTGCAAATTTTTGTCCTCTTTTGTCTGTTGGATTTTTAGGGAATAATAGGTTTCTTCTTCCCATCCTCCATATCACACAGGTACTTTTCTTAAGTCATCCTGCCTACTAGTCATTCTCTTCTCTCTTTGCAAAAAGCAGAGAAAATTCTGGAGTGCTCAGACAATCCTAAAAAAAAAAAAAAAAGGAAGGCAGTTGAAAGGAACAGGACTCCCCACATACCACACTGTGTCATAGAACATTCTAAAATTGTTTGATCAAAGTAACTTCACTTGATAACTTTAAAGAGGTTGCTCTGCAGGCTTCTATTTTTACAGAAAATGGTTATGTTGTTGCACACAATAAGGCAGCTGCTTGTAAAGTGGTTTCTGTTGGGACTAAAAGGCCCTTAATCTCTTCCCCACACATGTGCATTCACACACACACACACACACACTGCTTTCACTAAAGTACCTGCTTTGTGGGACATATATGCCTTCCCTTTGCCATCCAATGTTTCTGAACAGAACTCACACAAACATAATGGCAGTTAAATAACAGTTCAGGAATGACACTGTGTTCACAATAAATCTGTGACCCCTGCATCTGAAAACTCTTTTCTCTAATATGTATTAGAGCTTCTGTCTAGAAAGCAGGGTGAAAAGTCCAACAGAAACAAAAAAATACTACTTAAAGACAAACTCCATATATGCTTCAGTTAGGTTACCTAAACCTGAGCTGGTATTGTTAGTATACTTACTTGTAGGTATTATAAATGGGGCTTTTCTTGAGAACATGTGCTACTGAGCAGAATATTTCACCACGGACATTATGCATATGCCTAGAATACAGCCTCTTATAACTGTTCATTTCTCTCTATATTGTAAAAGTACAAAAGTAGAGAAGTATTGTGAAGAAAGGCAGATGCCCCACAATCACATCATAATTACTTCTTGAAGACAACTACTCAGCCTGAACAATATAAGCTGCTCTCCCACTGGCCCTGCCAGTCATGTGGATTGACAGAGTACAATACAGACTGAGAAAGTCTATATACCTGAGTTGTGAAAATAGGAAAAGTGTATGTGGAGAATTCCATCTCATAAGTAGTACAGCTGCCTAAGCACACCATGAAGGTTGTTCCATATTTGCTTACTAATGCTGAACCAAAATGAGTAGGTCATTTGATGAACATTTGGTTTCTGTGTCCAGTTCTGGGACTCACAGTTCAAGAAAATATTGACTGTCCTAGAAAGAGATGGGTAGGCTGGGCAGGCATTCATCAGACCTGAAGTACTGTTTGTCTTGGGGCATTTTTGCATTTTGGGGGGAAAACGGGGCGTTCTGATACTTACTGGGCTGGCGCGCTCCCTCCACTCAGCCAGGCTGATCAGAAGCAGTGTGTGCCCGCGCTACATACTTCTCCGGGGACGAAAATGGCGCTTTCTGGTTGGTGGAGGCTCTCACCTAATCACAGTCTTCCTCCTTTTGGTGAGGTACTTCATGTTTTCACAACCAACTGGAGAAGCTCGCCAGCCTAAAGCCCACTCCCAGAAGATTTGCAGCCTCGCGCTGATGCGAGCCTGCAAATCTACACATTAGTGCAGCAATGGACTGGGGTGCACTGTGCTATTGAAAGACCTCTTTTAAGCAGTCTTTCAATAGCATGGCGAACCACCAGTTCTGGTCGTTCTGGAGCAGGCTGAAGTCCAGACATACATAAAGTAGTGCAAACGTCCTCGCCGGAGGACACTCTGCCCCGTCGCTAAATCAAAGTGCGGAAAAGACCTTGAACTGAGTTTTGGAACTACGCCTATTTTTTTAACCTACATACTCTAAGATTAAAAACAAACACATGACATAAGGTGTGTAGCATTTTCTGACCTAAATGAGAATTTCAGTATATTTGTACATTTGGGGTATGTACAAATGTTCCATGTCTGAAGTAGTGTTTGTGTATACAGAATCATATCTCTTCCACCAAAACACACAGAATTAGGCAACATGAAATGGAATGGGGGGAAAAAAAATACTCTGATGAAATAAAATAAAATCATGTACAATTTCTTGTTGTGTGGGTCAGTTTCTGATTCTAATCAATTTCCAGTGCACCCCCATAGAAGAAATAAAGAAGAAAAGAAAATGATGAAGCATAGTAAGTGTTTGAAATTTGCAGCAATTATTTACAGCTATTCAGTTGATAATACAACACAGCAACTACCCCATAGATTTGATTCTGTCTAGACTGGACATGAACTGTGATTCTGAGAGACTGTAATATCCCAAGGTTGAGTCTACTGAGAACTGGAATGGGAATTTCCCGGTCCTTAAATTCTTTTCCAAATGGAAGTGTGTATATTTTTAGAGGGATTTTTACTGATTTCAGGCACTTTGAAAGCAGTTCATTTCCTCTGGGGAACTTTCCCTTTTTACTATGTGTTGAACTAAATCTATTGTATAGATCACAAGAGCTGAGTTCATACTGACCTTTTTCACTTAAGCTATTATCAAGCTTTTAGACAGAATTAAATTGTTCACAATAAAGACAGATAAATGAATATTATTATTTTAAAGTGTTTTCAGGACTGTCTAAGAACCACTACATATACATATGGAAAAGATGTTTTAAAGAAACTACTGAAAATAGCTTGTGAGCTTTTTGAACAGGGTACCAACTCTAGCATCACTTGGTCACACTGTCTTTTCTGTTTTTTTTTTCTTTTTTTCTTTTGTTCAATAAGAGGAGATGGCTTTACCATTAAGATGAGAGACAGATGATAGATGGTGTGAAGGAAGCAGCCCCCTAACTCTTGACAGATGAATCTATTTGTTCTCGGTAGATTGCCTTGCACTGCTTAAGCTAGTCCGCTGTCCTCAGGTGAAGTGGATAATGTTATCCCATCAATGGTGTTGAAAACAGACTTGCCTTCCAGCCAGCTCCTGTAGTTGACATGAGGCTGGTGCCATCTTGCCTGTTGCCTCAGTCACTAGGGTCTAATCATTTGCCAAATTAGCTCACAAAGAAAGGAAGAAGTAATAATAATTTTATTTGCACATTCCAAAGCAGTATTTATTCTGTATAAAATGTCCATGTTCTTGTGCAAAAAAAAAAAAAAAAGGAGAATGTTTGCACAGAGAACATCATAATACTATTTCCTGCACAGAAAATGTTGTTCCCTGTAGAGAAAAATTATGTTTCCTGTGCACAGGTGCAAATTTTGCATGGACTAACTAAAGCATTTTCTGTGGAGAAAACAGTATTTTCTTTTTTTTTTGCACAGAAAATAGTATTTCTGAATACAATTTTATTTATGTGCCTGAAATTATGTTTTCTGCCCAGAAAATGTGCAAATTTCACACAGAATAAGTCATGAGCTGTGAAGATTCTTGTCAGATTGAAGTCTTTCTCATCAGGAACTCTCAATACTAGAGAAACACTTTTTCCCCATTCCCCCCCCCAAATATTTTCAACTATTCTTTCTATCTCTATTACCCACCAAAATATCTACTCCCAGCTTTGTGATTAAGAAAATAAGACCTGCCTCTTGGATTAGATAGCAGAACCATCTTGCCTAGCATTCTCTTTCCCCCAGTGCCAAGACAGGTTTGGAAGGAAGGCATGAGGACTTTGGTTTTCTGTAAAATCCAGTATTCAGAGAAATATTATTTCCCAGTACATATATTTCATTTAGAAATGGCTGACAATTTCATTTGGTTTGATTACTGAACTACTAAACTTCAGCAATTTCTCCATAAACATGGTGGAAGGAAGTTGAAATTTTAACCATCACATGCGGAAGAAATTGAAAAACACAGATATGCCATCACAGTGTATTTCCACAAGTTAGAGGTGCTAAATTAGGGTTGTCATAACTTTTTTTTTCTGGCAAGCTCCTCTTCTTTAACAGCTATATGGCAAGTAGAAACAACGTGGTCCAATACATGCTGGGACCAGCTGTATCTAGGGCCAGTGCATATGGTTGAGAACACAGGCTTCTTAACCATGTGCAATCATCTATTAATATTCCAACAAATACAAGTTGAAACCTACTGTGGACCTTCCTGCTCAACACAGCAAGGCTAACAAATACTGCTGTATGCTGCCTTTCCCTCATATTTGTTAATTTTGTCTTATTCAGGCATAATGTCTGTATACTAGGGATGCGCATGAGATTCAAACAAATCATAAACAACTTAGTTATATTAGACTATTTTGGACCAATTCTGGTACTTCTCAAAATAAAGTTGTTTTCCTTCCAAAGCTACTGAAACTAAAGGTAGACCCCAGCCAAAGCCCATAATACATGCATCTATTCATCCACAATTTGTCAGGAGCATTACTTTGCTGTGGCAGCTTGAGGAAAAAGAAATCTAGTCAAGATGGCTCCACAATCTACTGTCTGCAAATATCACCCAGTTCTGAAAAAAAGACAAGCATGATTCCCATAAAACATATACATATGTTTAAATATCATGTAGTCTAATTGTTAGTGGGAAACACAAAGCTTCAGATTTCAAAATCTTAGATTAAATACCCCAGGCAAAACAGACTGAATATCTGCCAGTCTAAACTGAACTAGATTACATCTCAATGGGCTGAACTGGAAGTCTGACCCATATCTTGTCAGTGCAGACATCTAATGAATAGGGCTAATGATTCATAAGGGGCTGTAGTAGTTCTTTCATGATTGGGGGACATAATATGTGTTTCTGCATGGCAGGTTGTTGGACTCGATGGCCCCTATGGTCTCTTCCAACTCTATGATTCTATGACTATGGACAAACATGTTTAATGGAAGGAAAGAAAGATAAAAAGGGAAGTCTTAGAATTTAGGACCAAAGCAATTGTGAGTAGAGGTTGGTGGCTTCCATTTTGGGGGTAGGGGGTTGAAACAACTTTAGGTGTTAATCTGAACTTTAAAATACCTATTCAAAATGCCAAAACTTATCCCCAAAATATGTTCAGTAGTTGGATAGCTTCTTTAAAATTCATACTAAAACCATGAGAAGATTTACCCTTTCACTGATATGAATGCCATCAGAAGTGATATTTGGGTAATGACTTACAAACCTCTCTTCATGTTTGCTTCTATGCTCCAAATTATCCTGTCTCCTGAGGCTGTTTTTTCCCTGGCTTCTTTGTTCTAGGGGGTTTAAAGCTTTGGTTAAATTGCAGTTTTATATGAATGATCTACACAAATGGCTTTGGTGGTTGTGGTGACTGCAATATTATGTCAATATCATTGCACACTATCCCTATCAAATAGCAAGACCCATGAAAAAATTGGTGTGGTTAGAAAAGTAATTTGTATCACTGTGGAAGATCAGAGTGAGGCTTTACCAGGGCAAATGTTGAAACAATACTAGCCAACTACATGAGTCCAAGATCCCAAAAGTTGCCACTGCATACTGGGTTTTGTTGTTACGAGTGTGATTTTTAAACATCAGAGAACGTATACAACAATGGAGTATAATTGTATATGCCAAACTACAGTTTTCAAAGTCTTTTCATATTGTAAAATGAAGAACGTGCTGTCAGCAATATAGAATTCCTGCCCAGAATTCTCTTGAGAATTTACATCTGCAGAAAAGAGAACTGAGCAGTTCTGCAACATCCATATTAAGCAAGGGGCTGTTGTTACATAATTACATAGGGGAGCCAGCAAAGTGACCGCTGTGCATCAGGACCCAATGTGCAATGGGACTGATGTGTTATGGGACCAACATGCATCAAGGAACCAGCTAAGAAGTGCCAATGCACATTGATAGAGCCTGATTCACATTGGGACACTTGCCAGTATCCCATTACTCATCTTTGCCTTTCAGTAAAAATGTTTCTTAGTGCATCTGCTACTTAGATAAGTGCACATAAAGTTGCTCATAGTAAACTGTGATAGAGAATCATTGCCCGTGTTGCTAGTTTAAGTATAATGCCCTGATATATCTGGGTGTTCCCTGTGTACAATATCTCCATTAACTATTAGAGGTTTGCAAGCACTGTGCCACCGTGACTTCAGCTTTAGTTAAGATGTGCCACTAACCAGCCATCTGGTGCAAACATGGAGTCTGCACTTCTTTTCCTCTTGGCATGCTGCCTTTACTCCTTACTTATATGTAATACTAATTCTTCCAATTGGTTCCTGTTCCTAGTTTGAAAATCAGCACACTGCCTATGAAGAGTGGAACACTCTTCCTGCAGCTAACATTTGTTTCACTTCAGGGATCTCTTTGGCCATCTGGCAGCATTCAGTCCATTGAAACAAACAGCCTAAGCCATCTGTGGTAGGAACTGATAGATAGGAACTAACTCAGATATCAGCAATCCCACCTATATCTAATCCTTACTGGTATGTCATTTTTGTGCACACAGCTCTGCTTTATCCCTTAGTGGTCTTCAACACCTCTTTGAACATGCCTTCATAAAACCTTGTATCCATTCAACCAACCTCTTTGCAGAAGTTATACTGTTCTCCATCAATTAACTCTATTTTTCTCCCTAGAAGACAATTATCTTCAACGACTGATGGAGGACAGATATCATGTGAAATTAGCCTCTATAGCTATGATTTCCATGTAGTAAACCTTCAGAACCATTTCAACCATTAACTGATGTATATGGTAAAGGGGAGAATGTATGAACTTCTACCATGTAAAAGTGTAGGGGCTAAAAGGACTACATAAGTGTTCCTGAGTTTACCGGAGGGATAGCCAATATTTAAGAAGGAGGAGAAAGAGGAGGAGGAGGAGAAGAAGAGGAGGAAGAAGAAGAAAGAAAGAAAGCAGTGGGTGGGTGGGGGTTCTATTTGTCAGCAGAAGCAACGTCATTGGTATCATCCAATATTTGCCCAGTCACATTTCTCCAAACACTTTAGATAATAGTCATTTGCAGTGGAAAGTACTGAAGAAAATATTGTGGTGAATCCCCTTTGTTGTGCTGTAACTCCTAGAGTCTGTGAGTCAGCATGGTCAATGTTACCCTGCAGACAGACCCCCATCCTGGGAAGTATTTTGATATCAAATGCATCTGAGCCAGAGGTGGCCGGGTTGGTATGTAGACAGTCAAAGATCAAAGACTTGTAACTTCCCCCTGTCACATCTCCATAGGAAATCTCAGGAAGGCACGTAGACACAGTAATGGGCCATCAGCATGACACTATTTTAGGGAGATTACCTGACTTCCCCCCAGCATGCTTGGAACAAAGCAAGGAATATCAAAGCAAGGTCCAGTTACCTGGTGCGACTGTTACATAGTCATTAGGCAGATGCCACACAGCCATCAAGCAGCTGTCACAGCTCCATCATCCTTCTGTTTCAGCAATTGTTATTTCTGTGAAGATGGTCTGCCCAAGGCATGTTTGGCCCTGTAACTAGACCCCCTTTTGACTCCATTTTGGAGTTCTCACAGACTTGACTGGCAGGCTGTCACTCTGTCAGTTGAAGCTCCGCTCAGCCCTTCCCCTACGCTGAGTTTTGCTCTCTGCTTGTCTTTTTCCAGCCGAAGATTTCCGGATTGGTACAGTATTATTCTCTCCTCTTGTTCCCTCCACTTTTCCCCTATCCATTTTCACCTCTTTTATTTTGATAGTCCTTATGTGCTTGCATGAGTGTTTGATGCTGAGTGAGTGTGATTAAACATATTCTTCCCAATAAAATATCTCGAGTGAACTTATATCCTGGTTCTTTCTTGATCTGACTCCGTAGAAATTGGGTTATAAGATCTCGCTAGGAGTTGCCCTGCCCTCCGCTGTTAAAAGCCAGTGCTCTGCTAATTTCTCCAATTTTGGCATTTTAGATCAAATCAGGGTATCCTTCAAGGAATAACCCCAGAAGTCAGGGTAACAGGACTTTGGGAACTGTATTTCAAAACAGTAACGTTTCCACGTTCAGGGAAGGGATTATGTTTTCCCCATGAGATATAGATATAGATTATATAGCACTTCAGAGGGATAGAAGCATTTGTTTAGAAAGAAGCAAACAAATCCTCTATATCCTGTTCATATACAATCTCTGTACATTTGTTTCTTAATCAACATATTGGTTTCAAGCGAGTATTAGTCCTACCTAGGGTCAGTCTAGGGTCCCTCATAAGTACCATTCATGTCTGTTGCTCTGTGCTAGGCAATACTAGGTTGAATTAAGCACACATTTGGGAAAGACTCTACACATAACACATTCCAACTCAGCTTCTGGGATGTTGATCATGCCAATCATGGTTTTCTCCAAAAGTAAAAACCTTCAAAGTTTATTGTGGATAGTAGGACCCCCTCCTGCTGCACATTACACTACACTACACTACACTACACTTAGCCATCAGCATAATTATTAATATTTCCTATTGCAATACTACCATAAGAAACAAATGCCATTCTTTCAAAGGGCAAAAAAAGAGGATTGATTTTGGAAGAATTGCGTAGAATGAAAAAAAATACAGATGGTGAAAAGGTGTTTAATGAACAGTAGCTGAACTTCAGCAAAGGGGGTCTATATAGCTTGACAGATGACCTTTTCAATTTAGCTAACCTTTTGGTCATTTTTTTTTGAAAGTTATCACTTATGAAGATAAAGGTCAGAAGGCAACTCTCCCTTCATATATTATCTTACTTTTTCCATAATATTATACTTGTTTGGACAATCTTGCCACTGCTAGAGTCTATGTGTTCTCACTCTTCAGATCAATGTCCAGTGGACTAGAAAATGTATTTGGAGGATGATTTAACTATCTTTGCTTTTGTAAGACCTGACAGATGGCACACTCCTACATTGAAAAAGGTCCCAGACTGTCAAGGAGGAAAGTTCAACAGTTGCAAGTCTTGACTAAAATATAATTCAAAGTTAAATTGAGAATACAGAGACTGAGTCAAAGTGAAATAAACAAAGTACTTCAAAACAAGATGACTGCTCAGAAATGAAGCGGAAGACGCAGAAGTGAGAGCAATCAGGCAACAAGGCATAGCTTGGTTCTGTTGACAGAGGTAAACTGAAGTTCAGTCCTAATAAAAATTGGGAGTGCTGTTTCTGTGAGATTCATCTAAGCATGTAGGTGACGTCCAGTTTTTTCTAAGTAGTGCTGCCTCCTCCATCAAGGTTTATGTACACAGTATGAGGTTGCTGATAAATCTAGCGTTAACTGTGGAAAAGCCCAAATGACAGAGAGAATGATACAAAGACTCAGACAACACTTCTGTGTCCAACATCTCCCAAAGATATTTGCTTATGATGATAAATTCTCCCTGTCCCATTTCCAAGCATAATTCAAAATGGTGTTGTAAAATTATCAGACCTTCAGCATTTCATTTATCTGATTCAAATGTGGCAATTCTGATAACTTTGCATTGTTTTGTTTCTGTGTGTATGTGTCAGTATTAATAAGCAGATAGATAGATATGGTGTCTCTAAGATTATCTAGTGGATTTCTGTGGATGAGTGGAGATTCAAACTCTGACATGCAGAGTCCTAGACCAATACTCAAACCACCACACTACAGTGGCATGCTGTTTTCAGAAATTTTCTTCTGTGCTGTTGTCTCAACAAGCACGCTTCTATAACTGCACCAGAAGGATGGTCTCCACTGTTTTCCATAGAAGAGTTCATTATAGAACTAACAGTAGATTTTTTTTTCTTTATAATATTTTTATTAAAACAACTGTTATTCACATTACATACTTGTATTGTCATATTTTCAAATTAAAAAAACAAAAAAAGCAAGCTTATTTACCTTGTTATCATACAATCTATCCATTTCTCTTATAACTTCCCCTCAACTCTTGATAGAACCTCTATTTAAGTAACTTATCGTGATCTCAATAAACATAAATTCTCTAATGTAGACTGACTTCTTTAAATTACATATTATAGTATACGTATTACCTATTATAGTATACAGATCTATTTCTCATCATATCCATATACAATTATCCAGCTATTCAACTCCTTTAATATCTATATCCAGTTTTCTTCTATTACTGTCTTAATTGATCTCAAATCATCAAGTTTTTTTGTCTGCCTTTTATCCCGCAGATTAAGTGTAAGGTCTTCTAAAATAATAAATTCTAAAACCTTCTGTATCCATTCTTGTATTTCCGATATTTCCTCTTTTTTCCAATATCTAGCATATACAATCCTGGCAGCCGAAACCATATACAGAATTATATATTCATATCTATTATATTTCTTATCAATCTGATGCAACATATTTAAAAGATATATTTCAGGTGTCATAGGCAACTCTATTTGTAAAATTTCTGTCATTAACTTGTGAATATTTCTCCAATAAACCTTAGCTTTACAACACTTCCACCACATGTGATAAAAGGTTCCGTTTTCTTGTGAACATTTCCAATATGCTTTATTTTCCAACTTGTATATATTTGCAAGTTTTGATGGATCTAGGTACCATCTATGAAGCATTTTTATGTAATTTTCTTTTAAATTCTGAGCTAATGTAGATTTTTGTGTATTAGCCCAGCTTTTTTCCCAATGTTCCAGGTTTATCGTATGCCCAATATTCTGTGCCCAGACGATCATAGATTCTTTTATTCTCTCAGTTTCTAATTCCATATCCAGTAAATATTTATATAAGTGTGATGTTAAATGTTCCTTTTTCTCAAATACTATTTTCTCCCATTCGTTCAGTTGAGGGTTTGTCTCAATTTCTTCTAATTTAAGATCCATTTTAAATTTTTCCTTTAGTTGTATATGTAGGAACCATTGACAATCCCAACCTTCTTCTGCCAACTAACAGTAGATTTTAAGGGTGCATTTTAGCAGAAGTTCAAAAGGAATTATCAATATTCTTCCCTACATGTTGTGGTGTCTACAAAAAATTCATTTAGACTTGCTTTTAAAATATTGCAGCTGGCTTGCCCATGAAGACAGTAGACACAATTCAGCCAACACTCCTGAAATGAGTTTTTGCTCTCTTGTGTCCACCTGTCTAAACTGTGAAAGTCAGCACAGATAGAGAAAGGCCTGGTGTGAACTTTTTCATTTGGACCCACATTTGCTTTTCGATACCAGCTGATATCTTGTTAAATAAGTTCTCCTACAGCAAAAAAATGGAGACATCAAGAACAGGAAAATAATTTACCTATGGATAACTCACCTCACAATTTGTAAAAAAAAAAATCTGAAAATCAGAGCATCAGGTCTCCTACTTCTCATTCACCTGTATTTCAGCCACTTGACCATGATGCCATTTTCTCATGATTGCTGGATTCCATTGACTGTTGACATTTAAGTTCCATAGTACTGAATTAGAATAATTGTTCTCTGCATATGCTGCCTAGGTTTTTAAGGGTCAGATCTGAGGGCCACCTTGCAGGAGAAAGAAACATATCCATCATCCTTTGCTTCTTGTATATACACTCTGAACATCTTTTCTAACAGAACATTGATCCTACCCTTCTAGATTTTTTTTTCTTTGCAACTGAGGAAAAAGAAACAGACACCGTTTCAGAGTTAATATAAAATAATTTCCACAAAAGTGGGAACCGATGTTCACAGAATTATCATTAGTCTATGAATAACCATTTATCATTTGAAAAGTGGCTGAACCATCAAGGCAAACAGTGGGATGTTTGCTCATCTCTAGCTTTCATTTGTTTCTAGATATTTGTCTTAAACCTTATTTAAACACTGCAAAATTTCTGCCAAGTGTTAACACAGCCAGTATGGTTCTGAAGATTCAGGCTTGACATTAGAACAAAGGAAGAAGCATAGCTACTGCTTTTCAGCTTAGTGTCAGTATGCAGATCACTTAGTATGTGGTCAAATTAAATTGCATTTAACAAAAGTAAAAGAAAAAAAAGTTGAATTTTATTTCTATGTCATGGCTATATAGTGTGATAATAAGACTTATGAACTGATTCCATATAACAGAACTATTGATGGGGGCATACAGGAATATTCTTGTCATTCCATCTTTGATGTATATTCATTTATTCTCTTCATTAGCAAATTGTGTACTTGTTAAAGAAAGCAAGCAGAGGGAACAAAAAACATCAGTGTGGATGCAGTCCATTAAGTACTGCTCCTGAGACATTCATATAGTATAACTTTTGCTAACAGAGTCTTAAAAATCTGTTATCTTCCTATCTATCTGTCTGTCCATCTGTCTGTCTACTATCTCTCAATTTATCCATCCCTTTATCTTTGATTTCAGAGAATGTTTCCAGGAAAGGCTTTTCTCGTGCAATCATCCTGCCTCATTCATAGAATTTTATGGTGGTTCAGACATTATTTGTTTCTATTCATAATCCCTACATCGTTTCTTCATCCTTTTTATCACCACAAAAGTCTAGTATAGGGAGAAAGCCACAATAGCTATGCAGTGTCTTATGGGGGAGGGATAGCACTAAACTCTGCAGAAAAGCTCAGTGAGCTTCTTCTTAGCTTGTTTAACTCTGTTTATCTTACAAGCATATCCATGATCTACTAATGATTATGTGTTTTTCTTTATTTCTTTAGTGAATTTCTTTCTATCTTTGTCTTTAAAATTGTATTTCAAATAAAGCAATATACTTTCAAGACAACTGTTTGTTGTCCATGTATAGAATCTTGTAGGCTTCTTATGCATGGATAAGTTCTCCCATGGCAAAGGTCAGCCATTTTTCTCTGAAGCAGAGCATTCATACTTAGTTCATGGTCAGAGAAACAGAGTTGAAAATATGGAAATTAATCAATGCTAGGTATTTAAATTTTGCTAACATTTTTTCTAATTTCACAGGTTTAAGAATCCCAAAGATCACTTCTAAAATTTTTACAAAGAAATATGGTTTTTATTTAACAGTTAATATTCATCTTTAGCTGAGAAACTTTCAAAGGGAACTCAGTATGCAGACAGAAGAATTCTCTCACCCCTCTCCCTCTTTATGTATTTGTGAATGGATCTATGTCTCACTGATCATTGCTACATGTATTCTTTGGGAACAACATATTAACCTTCCCTGTCTACCCTAAATTAATGTAATCTAAGATTGTCTTTCTATAAAATAAAAAGTTTAGGTTAATTAATAGAGGCTATCTGTTCAACGGAAGGCAAACAATTGTTGTTGTTCAGCATCTTCTCCCATTTTTTCTGCCTACATTCCTGGAATTTCTCCCCAACAGCAGAAGCCCAACGACCATTTAATTAGAGGCTGGGAATAAGCATGTACAGAAATCTCAGGCAGATCGGGGGGGGGGGCTGAATTTAAAGGAACATTATTTTCATAGCTACAGTATTATCAAGGTTTATGCATCACCTGAAAAAGACTGTGCAGCCACTGTAACTTTAGATGAGAGGTTTTAACCATGCATAAGTTACCGGTGCACTTTATATGGCTTTGACTAATTGAAGGTATAATTCACAAATGCATTATACCTCAAGAGCTGGCTATGTCATAAACAATGCATGCTGTCACTTGCAGATAAATAACCACAGGAAGGTTTGGTGCTGATGTGATTTGCAGCTAACTGAACATAGAGGATTCTGATTTTCTTAGCTCTATAAATCCATGTTCACTCTGCTTTAAAAATTACCATGAAACAAATAAAGTTGGCTGAATAGCTCTATGGTGAATTCATAAAGGTGCCAACTTTACTCAACTCATGTTTAATGAAACCACATGCAGTCAAAAGTGGAGGAAAAGGCAGTCAGGCTATTCTGTCACTTTCTTTGCAGGTTTGTCTTCTTTCTTGCCTTGCCATCCAGGTCTTTAGGTAGGCTGCACATCATGTGTTGAAACTGGACACACAGTGAATGGTCAAGACAATACATGGTAAGAGAACCAGAAGAAATTTTCTCCTATTGCAACTTGAAAGCTAAATAAGCTGTACCCAGTAGGTAAACCTATACCCAATATCAAATTAACACTGACTCACATGCATGCATACTCACACTTCAAAGTGTGGAATGATCAATTGGAGGAGATGTGTCTTCTTAATCCATGACCTGAGTTCCAAAAAACAGCAAATACTACTTTCTTCTGGCAAGCCTATCCAGATGACTTTTAAGTTATGAGTTTTAAAAATGAATTGACTGTTTTTAATATATATTGTCTTTATATGCTCTTCTAACTAATATTAGAATCTAACTAAAACTGGTGTTATACATCCAATTTGTTGTATTTTAATCCCTTGGTGTTCTGTGCCTTATTCCATAGAGAAAGCTGTGGATGACAATGGCCATTTCTGCATGGGGCGAGGGAATTGCCCCGCACCGCTACTTGCCGGATCTTCTGGCTCACCGGCCCGGTCCAGGCTGCTCCAGAGCAGTGTGTGCTCATCGCTCCACACTGCTCCAGTGTCGAAAATGGCAACTTCCAGTTGGTCAAGGGTCTCGACCAACGGCTGAAGCTCGCGAGCCTAAAGTCCACCCCTGGCAGATTGCAGGCTCACATTGGTGCGAGCCTGCAAATCTGCACAAGGGAGCAGGCTTGCAGTGGCTCGCTCTGTGCTTTTGAAAGACCTGATTTTTCCAGTCTTTCAAAAGCACACTGGATGACCACTTGGGGTCATTCCGGAGCAGGCTGAGGTGAAGATCTACATTAAGTAGTCCGGACCCAGTCCGCTTCCAGGTGCAGATGTCCTCCCTGGAGGACAGACTGCACCATTTCAAATACCCTGTGCAGAAATGGCCGATGATGATGATGATGATGATGATGATGATGATGATGATGATTGCTGTATGTTTATTCTGGCCTCAGTTGTCTCTTTCTCATTCAAGAAATCAAGGCTTGTTCTTTTTTCCAGAGGGCAATAAAAAAGAATATACCCCTCTTAATTTGTAATAAGGAATTTGTGTGACTCAATTCTTGCAGAAGGTAAGTCTACACCTGTTCAGTGCTTGGATACAAAGTCTCCTGACAATTGGATCTTTGTTGCCTTGACACCTGTAATGAAAGTACGGTAAGTTTACATTTTTGATTTGGCTTGATAGCCTAGATTGACATTGGCAACTGTAAAAGGTTAAGACCAAATTAGCATCTGAAGAGACTTTGGAGATCCACACCTTCTTTAAAACACTTTTTTGCTGTAATAATGTGTGCAAATGCCTTCTAAGGAAGTGGGGCCCTTTTCACCATGTCTTTTGTGGGCAACAGCCCATATTAGGGCCTAGAGATCCTTTAGATTCTTGTTCACACCCTCAGGGACAAAAAATGTGGCAACATGCTCCCAGCCCCCAGAGGACATTTGAAGGCATTTATGTGGCAGAAGCTTTAAAAAACAACAACATAAAAATGGCCCCTGTGGGGCTATGGATGGCTGCATGAAGACAAGCATAATCTTTCTAGATGCAGCAGCTGTTTAATCATAAAATTGAAAAGTCCCACTTTAATCATAGTCTTTTTATCAATATTTTACACTATTTTAGCTGACTGATGAATACCAATAAAGCAAACTTTCATCTATGAAAGTATATTCATATATGAATATAGAAAAGTTAGCACCCTCCAGATGTGGTGAAAAATAATTTCTATCAACCACAGTCAGCACTGCCAGTGCTTAGGGATTATGACGATTTTGTTTCAAAATATCTAGGGGGTACTGGGTTGCCTACAGTAGTCTAGGTGATATAATAATGCTTCCCAATCTAGGATGCTGAGATATTGTTGGTTTTTAACCACCAGTAGCCACAGCCAGTGACTGGATAGCCAACAGTCAAATTCTCTGGAAGTTGCAGTATGACAACAACTAGGAACCAAATCCTGGAAACCACTGCTCTATGTTTCCTCAGATTTTCACTCATAGTTCAGTGACGGAACATCTGCTTTGTATGAAGAAGGTCCAGAATTCCTGATATCTCCAGTTAAATACTAGTGGCAAGTGTTAGGAAAAACCTCTTCCAAAGACAGTGGATTTCCTCTGCTATCTGTCTCATTCAGTACAAGAAAACTTCAGGTATTTGTGTACAGCTGAGCTGTGGACTGACCTTTTATCCTACAGTTTCTGTTAATTTTTCTCCATCTCATTCACATTTCTTCTGTTTACCCTTGATAACTTTTTTGCAAAAAAGTAGGAATTTATAACTAGTTAAGCCATGAAGCTGAATTATACGATAAGCCAATTAATTACCCTTGATTGAGCACTAGTCTATCATGCTTCATTTAAATGCTATGTATATGTCAAAAGGAATAAATGCAGCATTTCCCATATTTTCTTAAAATTCTGCATCATGTACAATTTCACTTTGAAGACATCATCATAGTCACAGCTGTTTTTTCTTCTGTGCTGTCATTGTCTCTAGCAATCATTTACTTCCCTAATTAAATGTTAGCAGCATTTTCAGTACTATAACAGTATAAAAGTGCAATGAAGAACAAAAACTGCATGTATTGAAAGCCAGATTTTTTTTTTTAAGTGAGCAGCATTCTTGTGATGTATAGCAATGCCTCTGAAAGTCGTATCATGCTATTTGGTGACCCTGACATCTAGGCTAAGGGATATTACAGCCAGAAAAATCTAATCTCATGATATGTCTTTCAGATCAGCCAGATGCCTTAAAATTGTGCAAAGTGAAATTGAAAATACATCACTGTTGGATAGTGTCTATGTTAAAAAAAATAGTGGGGTAAAGGAACTTCAAGTCATAATTGGAAAAAGCAATAATTGAGGTTGAAAAATGAAAGATGATGGAATATAAATCTATCTGGAAATCATGTTCTTTAAATGAGAAGGCATTGTTTAAATTCCACATGTACAAAGGAAGAGTGTAGTTACTCACAAATGAGGACTTGATTGGTAAAGAAGTATGAATTTCTGTAGGAAGACAACCTTGTTTGAAAACCAAATTGTCTTCAACATACTCAGATAAATGCTTGGATTTTTTTTTTTTTTAAAGACAGTAACCAGAAACTCCTAGCCAGTTCAACTAGTGGTCATGCTGGCTAAAAGATTTTTGGAGTTGTCATCCAGCATGGTGTAGTTTGATTATTGAACTACAACCATAGAGACCCGGGTTCAATTCCCTGCTCAGCCATGGAAACTGGCTGGGGACCTTGGGTGTGTCACATACACTTAGCTCCAGAAAAACTCATGATAAATTTGCCCAACGTCACCATAAGTCCTAGAAACAACTTGAAGGCACAAAACAAACTTTTTTTTTAAAAAAAAAGAGTTATTTTTCCAAACTCTGGAAAAAGCCTATGTACTTTGTACATATAAAGTCTAGCATTTCCAGTTAAATAATCTCAGATTTAAGCTAACCTGAGTCAGTATAAGATCACTTTTTCTGAGCTTTAACAAAAACAGTGTTAGGGGCTCAGTTCCAGGTGAAATCCAAACCTAAGCAAGCAAGACATTGTCAAAGAAAAGTAATTATTAATCTCTGAAAATGAATATTTTTGTTCTACCGCATATGCTCCCCTTCCTTAGCTACAGTCATGTAAAGAATGACAAAGAATTATTACTGACTAGTTGAAAAGAATGTGCGAGACATCCATTTCATCTTTACGCTCCTTTGGAGTTTCATGCCAAAGGGTAGAAGGGCCTTTCTGCGCTACAGTGTTATAGTGCTATAATTCCACTTTCAACATGCTGTGGAATCCTGGGGAATAGTAGCACTAGTGGAATAGTAGCACTATAACAATGTAGGCCATTTCCGCACTAGCTTGTTATAGCGCTATGATTCCACTTTCAACATCCTATGGAATCCTGGGGTTTGCAGTTTTGGGAGGGGCTGGCTGGAAATGGCCGTAGTGTGGAAAGCCCTGAAGTTCTGGTTGCCTGTAGAGACACAAAGCAAAGGAACAGTTCATGCACCCCTTGTACTGAAGATCCCATGATAACCCCACCGTTTGTGACTTAATCCTGAAGCAATTAATAGAGTAAAAAAAAGTTGTACTATTCTTTCCATGAAGGCTCATTCACATTCTGTAATAATATCTGGGCAGTTATGCAAGCTTGATTAAATCCTACCCACCACAGAGGGGCATAATTCTGCACAAAGTTTCTTTGTAAAGAAATGAGTAATTTTAACAATTTTGTTCCTGCTGCAAGAAAGTCTTCAAAAACCACATAGTTTTTGAAGCCATTCATAATTCAGAACTTATGTACAAAGTTTGCATGTGGCTGTTTTCTACAGGAAACAGTGTTTTCTGCACAGGAAACAGAAATATTATTTCCTGTGTGGAAAAGGTTGACGTCTCTGCGAGTGAACTAAATAAAAATTTAATGCAGAAAAAAAAAATCCAACTACATACCTGCACAGGAAAATGATATTTCTGCATAGAAATACTATTTTCTGTTTTTGTGCAGAAAATGCTGTTTTCTGTGCAAAACAGCCACATTTTGTGCAGAATAAGTTCCAACCAAGAAAATTCTAATCAATCCAAGATTTTTCTCATCAGGGTTTCTCAACACATGTAAAACATGTTTTTCAGTGATTTTTTGAATATTTTTGAACTCTGGAAAACCCTGTGATAAGTTCTTTCCACCCTGATCACATACTCCACTATAGTAGCAAATTTACAAACTCCGTGTAATGACTATAGTGTAATGAATGAAACAGCTTATTTTTACCAAAATGGACAGGCACAGCCTCCTCATTTCTTCATCTTTAATACCTGCTTGTGCAAAACATTCCAAAAAGAGTATCAGATTATGCCTAGTTTTTAATGTTCCTGCTATAATTTGTATGTACATAGAAATTCAACTTTGTGAAAGCAAAGTGGTCCCCTCCTTAAAATGAGTGAGAGAGTTTTGACCTTAGTTATATTAAAAGGATACCCACTTAAATCAGTGGGGCTTCAGCTTTCAAGGAGCCTAGGCAACAGTTGGTCCACCCTAACTGGTTTTTGTTTTTTTCTTTCCATATGAATTAAATATGCTCAGAAGATAATGTCATCTTGGATAGCAGAGGCCTAATGTCATCTTGGATTGTAGAGGACATATTCAGAGGTGAAAGGGATTTTGTTTTAAATGATTCTGCTCTCCCAAAGAATATATTGTGCTCAGATAAAAAAAAAGTACAAAAATGACTTAATTCATGGTAATTTCTCCTGCTAAAAGTAATATTTTTATGACCCAGAAGAAGGAAAAAATAGTACTCAGACATATTTTAATATAATAGTTTATCCAGAGAATATTTTAATGCTCTTAAAGGATAATTCTACCTTGTCACTTCTGCTACACACTGGCATACCAATTATTAGCTGCAAAGAAAATATTGAAGTGTAGAAGCAGCCAGCATTTAAATGGAGTCAGGGAGCCTTCTGAAACAATTCTAATGTATGGTATCTTTAAAACCAGTAAATCTGTGTACATTTTCAGAGTGCATTTCCACGTTTCTTTGTTTCCAAAGAAGAATTGTTCAAGTAAATGTACTCTGTTCTAAAGAGGGAGGGAGAGAGAGAATTATTAATAATAGGTTACAGACAAAGAACAAATTTGAAGACTATACAGAAAATATAAGTGGAATATAAGAGCTAATGTTACTGTCAGGAAGCCCAGGTTCAGATTTTCTTTTTCCAATATGTAGCCATGACTAGACCCCTATTCCTTATTTTAGAAGTTCCCATGGCCTTCCAGGTCTATATAAATCCTGAGATGGGTAAGCTTATAATTAACTAAGGGCATAGTTAACTGAAAAACTGACTTGGGTCAAGAAACGAAAAAAGCACACATAATGAAAGAGACAAGTTTCAGTTGATCTGGAAGGAGGTATGCAGCAATGGCTAGAGAGTTCCATGTGAATGGTGTGATGAATTCAATCTGGATTTTAATTCAGAATTTAGTTCAGTAATGCTGAAACTATTTTGGGGATAGGGCTCAAAACTTTGGAAAGTTGCCTTGAAGTCTATAATAAACCCACAATGGAGTCACTACACCATGGACATGGAAAACATGAGGATGATGTGACCTACTGGTCAAAAAGGAGTTGCAGTCCAACAACATCTGGAGGACCACAAATTATTCACACTGCACAAGAGTGTCCAGCTGGTGAATCCTAAGCTTTTTTACCAAGGAATCTAGAGAGAAATTTCTTTTTTAAAAAAGTGCAGCTGAATGTCCCTCCAAATTTGGGAGAAAGTAAAGGGGGAGGAGGAGGGAAGGGAAGAAACAATCAGTAGTTACATGTTATCTACTTGAACAAAACTTTGGACTTCAAAACATATGCAGACTTCTTGGCAAGGAAGAGGTTCCTAAAGAAAACATGTTTTGTATGCTAGATATTATTTGGAAGACAAGGAGCAAGAATAAACACTTAGTTTTTTGGAAATCTAAGATGAGTAAAAGTTTTTCCCTATTGGATTCCATTATTATCTCCCAAGTAAAGGACCACAAACATATTTCTAGAGCTAGTAGTATGATTAATTTGGTAACAATGCACTTTTTCAGAAACCTCTAACCAGAACTGCCATATTTGAGCATACTGCCAGCACATATGCCTGTAACGTCCCAATGTCCCATCTTTTCTTTGTCCTATCTTAGTCCTAGTGGCTCAGATGATAACTTAAACAAAACAAACTGAGCAGCTCCTGGCTTGTTTTTTTACATTTATTCAGCAAGCACAAGGTCATAAATAAAGCAGACTGGTCAGATAAGCTCTGACAACTCCTGGAAGGGAAGGGTGGCAACTATATAGGTCAGCCCCTAACACAGCTGTTTCCTGAGTAATTGTTGCTGGTTATAAATTCTCTGGGATCTCTCTTTGTTGTCTGCACTCAGCAAAGGTAGGCACTGGTAAGTTATCTTCTGTGTCTGAAGGAGCAGGACTCTCTGATGGAGCTTGCACCACCCTTTGTTCTGTTTGTGGTACTGTAACCTCTTCCTGTGCAGCAGGTCTTGGCATGCCTCTTGTTTCAACCTCTGGCATGTCCCCTGTTCCAGACTCAGAGTCCATGGTCTGGAAGCAGGGCATGACATTCTCCAATAATAAGTGCTCACAGAATTGTTTAGATAATTCAGTTAAACTAGAGTTAAATGCTTCAAATTGAGTTAAGATAGATAGATAAATAGATATTGTTTATTACGGTCATACACCAGTAAAAAGATTACATCAAAACCATACCAAGGGCCAAAAACCTAAGTACTGATACAAGTAAACATAAAACATGAATAAATAATACATAAGAACAGCGTAATAAACTTGGTCAAGAATGCAGTACTACTGAGGGATAACAGTCTCACAAGGATTACAAGATATACAATATGCATCTACTCACTAGCCAAGATCTTTTGTCTTACTCTCATAGCTGCAGCACAGAATTTAGCAACCTTATATGTTATATCAGAGTTTGTATCTGATAACAATAGGGAGGTATAAAATGATTCAGAACCACCTGGGTGTTCCCGAAGAATTGGGGAGATGATATCAGCTCTTAAATCTCTATAGAACATACACTGAAAAAGCATGTGTTCAACCATTTCAATGTGACTGGAATCACATGGACAGTATCTCTCCAAACAGGGAATTTTTTTATATCGTCCCTCAAGGACAGCGGATGGAAGACTACGGCAACACGCTAGAGTAAAAGCCAAACGATGTTTGAGTAGTCCTAAAATTTTTAAATAGGCCTGTGGCAACATGTGATACTTGTCCTGCTCACTACCAATAAAGGATGGAGAACAGGCCAAATCTGTTTGGCATTCAATATCAAAGATGTGTTGTTTAATGACTGATTTAGCCTGGTCATAGCCCATCCTAAATAAGCTATCAGGGGACAGACCCAGCATTGACAATTTGGTAGCAACCACCTGTTTCCATTTATAGTGAAATTGGTCTTGCAAAATCAAGGGTGCAAGCCCAATTGGTACAAAGTTTAATCTAAGCCAGTAATTAAATATGCAAATCCATTCTCTGGCCTCTATGCTCTGAAGGCCCGCTCTAACCGTAAAATGGCATTGGATACACATTTAGGGACATGAAAAACTGATCTTAAGAACTTAGATTGTATGCGTTCCAAAGATGCAAAGTTAGGAAATGGCCCTAATTGAGCACCATACAAAAGCTGAGCGATTGGTCTTGCCTCAAATACTTTCAGGGCTGCTAGAACATATTGACCACCTTTATACTTAAAAAACTTTTGGATAGCAACTGAGCTCCTTTGGGCATTGTTAACAATATAATCACCATGAGCTTTCCTGCTACCCAAGGATTGAAAAATTACTCCTAAGTATTTGAAGCAAAAAACCTGATCTATTTGGTGATTATCTATAGTCCAATGAAGGCTCCTTGTTTTTCCCCCAAATGCCATTATTTTGGTTTTTTGATAATTTAGAGATAAATTATCTTCATTACAAAAAAGAGTCAAGGCTTTAAGAGCTCTTTTTAGTCCAATGGGAGTCCTCGAGAGTATAACCACATCGTCTGCATATAGAAGCACAGCGATGGATCTTCCTGCTAGCTGAGGGGAATGAAAATAGGCATTTTGAAGCTGTCCCACCAATGAATTAATATACAAATTAAATAGCAACAGAGCCAAGATACAACCTCCCTTCTCTGTTTTAATTGCACTGGTTAGATGACCCCAAGGAAAGCATCTTACTGTCTATTTGGAGGCAAAAAATGAGATTGGGCTTATTCAGGTTTCTTGCCAATATGTTAGACTCCAGTGGGCACTTTTGTGGTACAATGGAATATAGGGCTTCACCACAGAGGGCCTGGAGGATAAAAGAAAAAAAAATAACACAACTCATCTCATAGTTTCTGGGTGAAAAAAAAAAGTTCTATTTTCTGAAGTATACAGTAACCATTCAATTATAATGAAGATAGAGGAATACATTTGTTTTGGTAATGGAAGTTTATTTTGTTTTAAAGGATATAGTATAGAATTTTGCAAATAAATTGACAAAAACTACCTGTCCTTTTTTTTTTGGGGGGTGGCGGCGGCGGCGGGTACTTACCTTCCCAACTTAGCTAACAATCTGAAGTAGGATGGGCAATCTTTTTCATTTTCAAAATTATTCTTATGTACCACTTCTTCCTAGGCAATTGGAAATGTTTGGTCTGAAGGTACTAGGTGCCACCTGCAAAGCCAGTGTCTCCATAGAATTCGAGGGAATTATTGCTGAAAGGAGGCCTGCAAGGGGAGAGTAACAATGGGATCTTTTCACCTATGTATACCAGTACTGACTGTAGAAAGGACTTAAAATTAACAAGTATTTTATTTGAATTGACAAATGCATGAGACACTCTTAAAAACCATATAGGGCTATCAGAAAATGAGGCAAAAAAGGTTGGCTAGAGAGAGATTGAGTGGAAAGGGTGATAGTTACCAGTCCTGAGGAAGGGGTCACAGCAGAATGGCTCAGATAGCATTTGAGGGTAGCACAATGGAACAGCAGTCTATGGCAACACATACAAATGGCTCAGGTGAAGGCTGGTTTTTTTATATCTCATTTTACACCCTGAAGGGGTGCAGGGACAAATCCATAATGGCATTCTAACAGGATTGACAAAGGGGTCTGGAATGGGCTGATTGCTTAACTCTGGAGTGACAAAACTTTTATGGGACTTGTGACTATCTCTTAATGTTTGGTTAGGCAGGGCATACAGGTAAGATCTCCGTAGGTTAAAATTGAGGGATGGTCTCCAATTGCTCACCAGTCTTTCATTGTATTCAGAAATGCAAAGAGCTTAGTGTGGTAAAAAGATTAGCACAGGTCCATTAGTGGTGGGTTTTTCCTCTCTGGACTTATGAGCCTGAAGATGTCTCAAGTCAACTTAACCCTGATATGCTTCTCTGGTCAGCATGATTTCAATCGTATTGTGCAGTTATTAATAAGTTCAATTTATGAAAATCATATATCATGGAGGAGATGTGGTAGGGTATGGTTAACGCAACATTGATTTAACTACGGTTCTTCCTCTCTCAAATATGTTTTCCTTTTGTTTCTTTATCTATATTTGTAGTTTTTGGTGTTTCTTCTGTTTGTAATGCTTCTATATACACATTATTTTCTCTCAAAGATATGCTAATCAGAAGGAAAAATGTGATCTTCTTTAAACATCTATATCTCCTTGGCCACCAAACACCTAAATTTTGAAAAGCATTCAGAATTAAGTCACTATTAATTTGTTATCAGTTATCTATCTTTTCTTAGCAATTTCCCCCAATTCATTAGATTTTTCAGTTAGCAGTGATGTTAAACATATGGACCAAGATCCTGCATCTTTTTCATAACTTACTGCACAAATCTACCCACACAGCTTGGCAGCGCCCTGACCAAAGAGTTTCCAAGGCATTGGCGACTGGAGCACTTCTAGTTGCAGAATGCCTTCCAAACAGGCAGCAGGAAACAACCATAAGGATTTTGTCACAACTGCTTTTCTAAAGACACTTCATGACAAGGAATGCACTGTGGATGTAATTTCCAAGTGCTTGATCTCCAGCACTTCATGAACACTTTGGTTAGGGGGCTGTCAGTCTTCAAAAGTAGTTTTGAGGTCACATTCTGTCTTTCATGACCATAAATGTGAACTCCCTGCAGTTAAAATATCATAAATCCAGTGTATGAGATTGTAGTTCCTGATCAGGATACCACCCATGCTTTAGTAAATTAGGCTGTTAAAATGCAGTGGAATTTGTTAGGATGTATGCCTTTCACATCCAGGAAAACAGGAAGACCTGCTTTTAAAATAGGAGTAAATACATCACATGGTTTTGTAGTTATGTAGGGGACAGGGAAAGGAGCCCAGGTCAGACCTGAAGAGCCTGGTTGTGGAAGAGTTGAATATAGGAAAGAAGGGGGAGGGTGAGAAGGAGAAATTAAAATAACTTTTAAAAAAATGAGTCTTGGAAGGGAATGGGGGCTATTTTGTTTGTTCGTTTGTTTGTTTGTTTAGCAAGAGATCAAGGTCCTTAAGTGGTGATGACACTTTCAAAATGTTAGGCCTTTTAGGCCTGAAAGGCAAATGTTTCCTCATAGGCTAATATGGAAGGAAAGTATTTAGAGTCTTTCTGAAAGGGTACATTGTGACTCTCTTTAGTAACATCTTCTTAATTATTTATTATATCTGGGGCTGGTTTCTATATTAGATCATATTATCAAATCTTTTTGTAATAGTTTATGGGTGACCTTCAGTGAATTAATTTGTGATCTTACCCATGCAATGCTATGCACTTGGATAATTAAACCCATACATCACTTGGATAATCCTCACACACATTTCTTTCTCTTTTGGCTTCTCCAATTTTGTTTCTCCCCTCCCAGTGTACTTTTGCCTTTCCTGGTCAGAACTGCCTCTTAGAAAAGAAAAAAAAGGTTTATAAAAAAAACCTCCAGAGTCATCATAATACAACTGAAAGTTCGATTTGTTTATAGTATCACATGGTACTATTGGCTGTTTCTAATGACTGGCTACATGTTCCAGCAGCAAAGAATATTAAGGCCAAGGAACAGAATGACTATGCACAGTAAAATGTCTGAGTATCCCAACACAGTGTGGTAGAAAGATAGTTTAGATCAGGATTGGGCATCTGCATTGGGCCTGGAGACTTTTTTTTTTTTACCCTGGGATCCCACGGGGGCTGTATAGACTATCATAATTAGAAAGAGAACAAGACAAAACTAGACATGGCTGGCCATCCCCTTGTGATTTTGAAGAACAGCTATTCTTTATATATTAATCAGTTAAAGGGTGTATGTAATCTACTTAAAAGGAGAATAGATTCTCCTCAGGGCTTCTAGGTGAAGGAATCCATCATTTCTTAGAAAAAGTATAGCTCAGGATGTCTGAAGGGGTTCAGGGTGGGTAATATAAGCTTGGGGATCATATGAATCTCTAAGTAATTTCTGTTAAGTTGCAGAATATCAGATAATTACCTCACCTCTTCATTACAATGGCTCACTGTGTGCTGGTACCCAGAGCAGATGGAAGACAAGATTATTCCATCACAGCTTCTGCTGAAAATCCAGTTCCAGAAAGCTGCTCCCTGCCTTACCTGTCAACTTGGAACAAACCATTCCATCAGGGTCTAGCACAGGGTGTGATGAGAAGTAAGGTCATTCCATGGGCTTTGTTGAAATATTAGTTATATGATGCATTTTTCCTCCTTGATGGTCGATCACCTGTAAGAAGAACTATACAGCTGTAAGAATAGCTGACTTTGCTTGTTTTCCTCCTTTTAGTTCAGCCTTGATTTCCTTTTGTGTCATGTCTTTAGATTGTAAACTTAAAGACCAAGACTGTCTTGGTTTTATTGATTCAATGTAAACCGCTGTAGGAGTCTTTTTGACTAAAGAGTGGGATAAACATATTTTAAGCAGATGAATAAACAAATCAATAAAATAATTTATCTTGTGTTAGAGAATAGTTCTTAGCCATTTCATTCTGAATCAGTCATATGGATACAAATCCCATTGATTGCAGTCCAAACTGATTTCCTCAGACTTTACTTAGAAATACAATTAGTCAGTAGACATTTTGACTAAATATTGAAGCACAATATCCACACCATTAGTGCTTTGAAACTAGTGCTTCAGTGAAAAAATGTTAGTAGTAGAATCATGTGTGTGTGTGAGTATGTACCTTCCAGTTACCTGACAACTTATTGGGAAACCTCATGAATTTCACAGGGTTTTCTTAGGCAGGGAGCACTCAGAGGTTGTCAGTTTCTTCCTCTGAAATATAGCCTACAGTACCTAGTATTTGTTGGTTGTCTCCCACTGAAGTACTAACCAAGGTTGATCCTGATTAGCTGCAAAGTTCAGACAGGATCTGGTGAATCACAGAGTTAGAAGGGGTCTCATGAGCCTTTGAGTCCAACTCCCTGATCAACATGGACTCTCCAGCTAGAGCATTCATAACAGGTAGTTGTTCAGCCTCTTTTCGAAGACATCTAGAGGAGTTCCCCATCACCTCTCTAGAAAATTGATTCCAATTCCAAACTGCTCTTACTTGTCAAAAAAGTCCTTCTAATATTCACTCAAAATTTACTCTCCTATAACTTAAAAACTATTAAACCTGGTCCCACTCCCTGGGGCAGGAAAGATCAAACCTGCACCCTCATCTTTGTGACAGCCCTTGGAGTAGTTAAGGAGTGTAGTTGTGTCAATGTCTTCTCTTCACCAAGCTGAACATGCCCAGCTCCTTCAACCTTTCCTGATATGTTTTGTTCATACCTCTTATTGGTCTTGTTTCCTTCTCTGAACCAGCACCAACTTGTCCCTATCTTTCCTAAAATGAGGCACCCAGAAATGAGCACAGTATTCTAGATGAGGCCTGACCAATGCAGAATATAGTGGGGCTACTATTTCTCTTGACCTGAAACTATGGTGCTGGCTAAAATTTATTTCCCTTCTTTGCAGCAGCATCCCAAAGTCCGTTTTGCAAGTAGTGCTGCCAAGCCCCAAATCCCCCATTCTATGAGGTTCATTTGCTTTTTCTGGCCTATTACTACTACTGCAGATCCATTACAAAACATTTTCAGAGTGGATTTAAAAGGTTTGCCAATATGGAATCCTATGAGTATTTTTTTTTCTTTTTTTAGTCTCTATGAACTCCCTGAGGGGAAAAATGAGACAATGCTTGGGGTGTTGTGGAAAGATAGTCTTTAATTAGCTAAAAATATATTAAATGGAAAACCTGTGTCATTACACCTTGAATGTATTTCCTGCTAAGAATAGACCTAGTGGACCAACCAATTTTTCAGTTTGTGAAATTTACCAAGACTTATGCAGAGATAATAATAACACTGTTACACTAAGCTGCTGGCATCATGTTGGTTAGTTCTACAAGAGTGGACCTATTCAATCAGTTGGTGAGTGATGAGTCAGTACACAGGTAAATCTCATTCATTGAATGGGTCTATTCTAATTACAACTAACAAGATTTAGGCCAGTGTTTTGTAACAAAGGAGCCCTGGTGGCACAGTGGTTAAATGCCAGTACTGCAAGCCACAAGGTTGTGAGTTCGATCCTGCCTGGCTCCAAGGTTGACTCAGCCTTCCATCCTTTCGCAGGTCGGTAAAATGAGTACCCAGCTTGTTGGGGGCATGTATAGAAATGTTTCAAAATACATGCTATTTGTAAGTTGTTCGCCGCCTCGATCCATATGGAGAGGCGGGATACAAATAAATAATAGTAATAATAACAACAACAACAACAGCAACCACCACCACCACCACCAAAAAAACCAAAAAAAAAAAAAACACCTCTTAAGTTGGTTGACTTATCACTGTGACTAAATTCCCTTGGCCATGTCCTGTAGGAGCCTTCTGGGCTCCTTAACATCTAGTACAATTCTTTGTTCCCATCTCACATTTTCCATAGATTTTTGAGTAATTATGGAAATATAACGATCAGTGGGTCTTCATGTCACTAGAAACCATGTGACTACAGGTATGGCAACCAACATGGCAAGTGGTCCTCCCTCCAACTAGCAATACTTGAACAAAGAGGGTTGTACTAGTTGTGATACCAGACACATTGCCAATACACAGAAAGTGTATTATTGATTGATAAGTTATTTAAATAATTCACAACTTTTTGTGCAATTTAACATTGCATTACTTTCTTGATATCTTTACAACTTTTTGAATCTGAGACATTTAATTGTCTGCAGTAGAGTAGCAGTGTAGCCACAATTATGTCTTTTATGACTGTACATCAGAAGCTTCATTTTGTCAAGGATTTTAATGAATTCTAAATTGTGCCTTGGTCTGATATAAAGGTTGTGGAGTATCTCTGTTTTTAAATAGGCTGTTAAACATGAATAAGAAGCATTTTCTTTAACCTTCTATCATTTCCATTAGAGAACCAGAGTAGTGTAGCAGTTAGAGTACTTGGCTAGGACTCTGGGACACCAAGGTTCAAATCCCCACTCAGCCATGGAAACTCACTGGGTGACCTATATAGGTTTAAGTGTTGGACTACAAATCAGGAAACCAGGATTCAAATCCCTGCTTGTCCATAGAAATTTAGCATTTTCCTTACCTTACCCTTCTCTGTTGTCATCCCATTATGATCCCAGCACTGCCACTGTCAGGATGGGAGCGTGACCCAAACACTCCCCTCTACATTCGGCCAGCTGCCTGGGGAAGGGTAACGCAAATGACATGCCCCTTCCTTCTGCAGTACAGCCAGCCACTTCCTGTGTTGCACTGGGGAAGGAAGTGCCTAAATCATGCTTCCTTCCTTTCCAGACAGCTGCCAGCAACGGGAGCATTGCACAATCAGGGGCCATTACCAAATTCTTTCTGGTAATGGAATATCCTATGGTCACAACAGGTGGGCATGCATTGGCAGCTGGACCACAATGACATTGTGTCAAAGCATGACTTGCAGACTGGCAGCAAGGTGTCCCCATTGCAGGAAAGAGATGTCATGTAGAAATGGCCTTATGAGTGACCTTAGGGAAGTATTACTCCATTGGCCTCAGAGAAAGGCAATGACAAACCTCCTCTTAAGAAATCCTGGGGAAAAGGAGAGCTTAAGTTTAGATTCACCTTAGTGTTTCCATAAGTTGGAAACAACTTGTAAGCATTCAACACAAACTTCCATATTTTTTCCAGCACAAGTTCATTTCATTCTGTTCTTGTACCCATTTGTGTAATTTTTTCAAGTATGAATGAAAATTTTATGTTTTCATGTACATTCCTACATATGGGAAAATATTATCCATTTTATATGAAACATGCAAACAATTTCAAGTGAACTTGCTTAACATATGCCTTTTTATACTCAGTTTTCCCTGATGTGCATATTTTAATGTAATTATTTTCTAATAAATGTTTTACCAAATGTTTACATTTATGTATGTGGTTTTCTTTAATACACATATTTGTATATGCATTGATTAAAAACAAACAGGCAGAGAACAGTGTCACAAACAAACTGCAAACTGCATCACAAAATTCAGAGAAATGGGGAAAAAATGAAAGTTAAATTACCTCCCAGCTTCTCAATTCATGAAGTGGAAATTAGGTCAGTTTACATATGCAATAAAATATTATGCCATGTAATTCATTTTTTTCCAAGAGGAACATTAAAAGAACATTTATCTTTAGCTAATATAAAAGAGGTCTAGGTAATGTGTGTGCCAATATTTTAATTTCAGACAAAAGTGTTCCTGAGGTAAGTGGCAGGAAAAATATCTGGCATGCATGCAATCTTATAAACACACACACCTGAGAATAATCTTCATCGTACTCAGTGTGACTTCTGAGGAGACAGGTACAGGATTGAACTGTAAATCATATGTGAGTTAGGCAGAACTCAATATACTATTTTTTTTCAGTAAGATATAGAGTTTCTTTTTCCTAGAACATTTGTAGTTGACATTCAGCCTTTATCAAATATTCTCTCTCTTATCCTTTGTTCCGGCTTTTACAAATAAACAGCCCAATGTGGATTTGCCAAAGCTTTTAACAAAATCTCAAGGTAGGTTTCTATTGTTTACTGTGAATAAAATGCAAACTTCACCCTTCATATGCTTTGAAGTATGTTTTCATTTGTTGCATATATCCCATGGCAATCCTAAACAGTAATGTGTATTTGAAGTTATTTAAGAATGTATAGTTATATTTGCTGGAAGTGGCATGCCCAAAGCCCCTGGTGCATTATTTCTATAAAAATACCTTGCTATAACTGTCAAGTGTAGCATTTTTGGATTTATATAGACAGTTGACACAGAGAGCTCTTGAAATCCATTTGAATCAAACCATTCTCTCTACCCATGAGTTTGGTTTTCTTAAGAGATATGATCCTAAGTAGCAATATATAAATATAACATATCTTCTTTCTGGAGTGAACATTTTCTATTACTTTTTTTTAATACATGTGTCACAGCAATACATGTGTCACAGGAGAAGTACATATTTAGAAAAATTAGTCCAATTGGGACCTTGCTAGCAGGCAAAGAAGGCCACAAATAAATACACTTCAAACAAGATTCATATTCTGAAGTTCATTCACACAAAAGTAAAGAAGAGTAACAGTGTTTCTGGGTGTTATGTGATTTTGCAAAAAAGAACATTGTTACTTGCCCATTAACCCAAAAATTAATGCTACAGATGACAAGGTTATTTGCACCATGTAATTTCCAAGGTCTGTTGTGCATGTTAAGAGACATGAATAGAATAAGAACAGCACTGAACAGAAGGTGATCTACAGGAAGCAGTCTCTATTGAAAGCTAACTTTAGTTCTTGATGTAAACATAGTAGTATAATGTCTGTCTCTGTATGAGAGAAAAAGGAACAAGAAAGACCAGTAAAACCAACATACGTTGCAGAAACTGGTGAAAGATTTGTTCATCATAGAGGCTAACCCCTTACTGAAGCAATGACAATGTGTGAATTGATCAGTGTTATTCAGCGCATAGCTTTCTGGGAGGGATAAATGACAGTACTAGAATATGTATATTCAGTAATCAGACAGCATATGAAATTGATGAAGCTCAAGCACTTCAGAGTTGCTTCAGTGCTTTTATTCATTGTGAAGACCATCTGCAGGGCTATTTCCACTTCACCGAACAGTGAAACTGACAAAGGTACTGGAGAACTAGGAGATATTATTAGACATTATATTGAAGCATTCTAAACACATTTGCCATGAAATGAAAGATTAGAAGTTTCTTTTTTGGGGACTACAACTCACAGTGACTGTACTGTTTGGGAGATTCTAGGAGCTGTAGACCAGAAAAGAAACCCTTTTGAGCTCTTGAGTAGGTAGACTTCAAGGAAACATACATGAAAATTTTATTGTAGTCTGATGTATGTCTACTTGCAAAGATAGAAGGGCTTAGAAATTATTCTCTTTTGGACATATAGAAATGAAAACTAGATAGTTATACTATTTACTTTCTGATTATGTTTGACATTGTTTTTTTAAAGAAGAAATGTAATAATTTCTTTTTTTTTCAAAGCAAGGAAACAAGGAAACTCATCAATATGTATTAAAAAAAATAAGCAAAGACTATCTCCTCCTCCATCTGCTGGGTCTCATGACCTAAAGAGGCAGCTTGAAAGGCCTCTCCTTCACCAAATGGGTTCCATAAGTGTTCACTGAATTTGTCTTTCTCTTCCACATTACCTGCCAAGTGACTACCTATTTAAGATACAACCCTTGGCAAAGTGTCCAAGTCCCCAATGAACACTGCGAGGTAGGAAAAAAAAAAATGAAAAGGCATAACAATTCCCAGCCAGCCCCAAAGTGATCAGCAAGCTTACACTATATCAGAGGTAGGTGGGTTGATCAAGAAAGGGAGAGGAGGCAGCAGCAAGAGACTATAATAGCAATGAACGACTCACGGTTCGGTGCCTTTGCAGGCTGGGGCACAGCGTCCTCCACTTTGGCGTCCCTCCCAGGATGCCAGAAGATGGCAGCAGCCATGTTTGCACATACGCAATTGCTTATACAAAAACATCCGCTCCAACGGCCAATGAGTTCAAAGTGGCCTGCTTTGAGCTCACTGGCCGGGAGAGTGGGCCTGCGTGAGGGCATCCTGGCTTCATTCAGGTCTGCTCACAGGGTACTGACCTGGTGAGTCTCCGGACTACCAACAGTTGGTGTTTGGCGGTGGTGGCAGCAGCAGCGGCAGCAGTGGTGACAATCTGCGGGAACAACACAGAAGTGGTGGCGACGATGATGACCAAAGAAGGAGTAAGTGGCGGCAGCTGAGAGGTGGAAGCAGGGGCCACGGCCGGGAGGCAGAGGGGCAAGGTGTGCCACGTGGTCAGTAGGGCCAGGTCTGTTTTGCTGAAATCATGCTACGGCCCTTCCTAGGCCACCTTTCCGGATCTGGGGCTACAGGGCCTTGGGCCTTGCTGGTCTGGTCAAGTGCCTTGCCCTCGACCTCTCGCCTCTGGTCTCCCCTCATTTGGGCTGCCTTTTTCCCCTGTTGGCACTATGCCCCCTAAAAAAGCTGCTGCGCCAAACCCCACTTCCCTCCTCAGAACCCGGGGCCAGGCAGGACGTGCCTGGATTTCCTGGGTTGAGTTGGGGTCTGCGGGCAGCCACAAGGCAACCCCCAGCACTGGGAGGGCCCCTTCTCTCCAGCCAGACTTGTCTCCTGGCAATTCAGTCCTGGAAGGCATAGCCCAGTCTCTGGAGAAGCTGGCTGAAAAAATGGAAGGACTGGAATCCAGACTGCTGGTAGCTCTCTCAGAGCCAGCATCTGGGCCTCCCCAGCAGCAACAGGAGGGTGGCCCCAGGGTTAGGAGAAGGCGGGTCTTCTGCTTCCAGCAGCAGCACAGACAGCGCTACTAGTTTGGTTGCCAGCGCAGCGAGCTTCAGCAGGCATAGAAGCCAGAAGGGCAAGAGCAAAAGACACAGGAGGTGCAGCAGAAGTGATGCTGACAATGTGACATCCAGGGGCGAGTCAGGAAGATTATTGGAATGATGCAGCCTCTGTGCCTGGGCTTCCTGGGTGGGCTATTTGCAGGTGTCAAAGGGACAGGGCTGGCCCCCTTGGCCCCAGTTCCACATGGGCAGGCTCAGGACAGTGGGGGGGTACCGGCTCAGGCCACTTTTGGGGACCACGAGGACCCCCCGGGGATCCATTTGAGCAAAAAGACCAGGGAGCGCATCCTTGATGGGTATTTCATTGATGTCTTCTCACTCCTTAAACTGGAGTGCAATGAAGGATGCACTCCCAAGTCTCACAGACGTCACAGTAGGGAGGAAAACTCGGCCTTGGCTGAGCAGTCTTTTGACAACTGGCTGGTGGTCTACATGGTTTTTATGGGGGTGGTCCAGGCAGCATATCCTGTCTGGGGTTAGCACCTCACCAATCACCTGGGAAATGTCCTGAAGGCATGTGCTCTCGCGGGTGACTCAGCGGCTATCGAATATGATGCTGCCTTCAGAAAAAGGGCCTCCCAGAATGAACATGCTCGGTCGGACCTTATCAATGACAAACTCTGGTTGGTCATTGTAGGTCCTCACATCAAAGCAGAGCTGGGGGGCCCAAGCTTTTTCGTTGGTCCGGGAAAAAGAATGCCAGAAAGCTCGTCTGTTGGGAATTCAATCAAGGAAAGTGCAACAGGTTTCACTACAAGTACAACCACCTCTGTGAATCCTGCCTTGGATCACACCCCAGGTCCTCTTGCCCCTGGCTAGGGAGAGGCTAGCTGGGTCCCCGGCCTGTCTGTACTCCCTTGTCCTCAAGGGCCAAGCAGGATGGGGGCAACGCCAAGGGCTCCAGATCCCCTAAGCAGTAAGGGGTCTATGGGCCACACCCCTGTGCGTATCGTGGCACTCCTTCCACTACTGGACGTGTACCCCAACCAGCAGGCTGCCAAGTTCCTATGAGAGGGCTTCTCCCATGGCTTCAGGATCCCGGCATCCAGTCCACGCTTAGTGTTTAATGCTGGCAACCTTAGATTGGCCGGGGAGCTCTCCCCTGTGGTTGCAGCCAAAATCAAGAAGGAGTGCTGGGCTGGGAGGGTAGCTGTGCCCTTTTCCGAACCCCCTTTCCCAACCTCAGGGTCTCCCCCCTAGGAGTGGTCACCAAGAAGGCACCCGATGAGTTTTGACTCATCCACCACTTGTCCTACCCAAAAAGTTCATTGCTCAATGATGCCATTCCACCAGAGTTCTCTTTGGTGCGGTATGCTTCTTTTGATCAAGCAGTCTGGCTGATCAGGGCATGCGGTCCCAGGGCTCTTCTGGCAAGTGTGACATCCAATCGGCCTTTCGGCTCCTCCTGGTTCATCCGAAGGACCAATGCTTACTGGGATCAAGTTCGCTAGCACATGGTATTACGACAAAGCCATGCCAATGGGATGCTCAGTCAGCTGTGCAGCCTTCAAGGCTTTCAGCACATTTATCGAGTGGGTAGTCCGTTCCATGTCTGGGTCCCCCTTCATCACTCACTACCTCAATGATTTCCTAATCATAGGTAGGGCTCGCAGGGATGCTTGCACCAGGCTGTTGGGTACGTTTCAGGCAATAGTGGCTAAACTGGGCATCCCACTGGCACAGGAGAAGACTGAAGGGCCTACCACTTCACTGGTTTACCTTGGTATTCTGCTCAACACCATTAGGGGAGTATCTTGTTTGCCCCAGGACAAGCTCCAGGCGCTGCGGAAGCGGTTAGGTGGGATGGTGGGTTGCAAGAAGGCCACCCTCAAGGAGGTGCAATCTTTGCTGGGGCACCTCAATTTCGCATGCAAGGTGGTGGCACCAGGTAGGGACTTTTGTGTGTGCTTAGCTAGGATTATGACAGGGGTCCGGGCCTCTCATCACCACATTCACATCACGCGGGGCATCAAGGAGGACCTAAAGGTATGGTTTAGCTTTTTAGACAACTTTAATGGTGTGTTGGTGTGGCAGGAGGCTATGGAGCCGGGTGCTGGGCTTCAGGTCCAGTCTGATGCAGCAGGGAGCTTGGGCTTTTGGGTCTATTATCAGGGCCATTGGTGTGCAGCAAAGTGGCCGTCCCACCGGAAGCACAAAGGGATACTCAGGGTTCTTACCTTCTTGGAATTTTTCCCTATCCTGGTTGCAGTTTGCATTTGGGCAGACCATTTTCACAACAAGAGAGTTTGTTTCTGGTGTGACAACAAGGCGGTGGTGGCAGTCATCAACAGGCAGCCTTCTAAGTCTAGCCAGGTCATGGGTCTGGTCAGTCACTTTGTACTAGAGTGTTTAGCTGCTAACATATCCTTCTGAGCTTGTTATGTTCCGGGCTTAGATAACAGGATCACAGACTCTCTGTCCCGCTTCCAGGAGGACAGGTTTCAATTTCTGGCTCCAGCAACAGATTCCATGCCAGAGCTGTTCCCAGAGGATCTGTGGCAGCTTGGGAACATCCTATAATCCAAGGCGTCATGCATTCCACAGCTCTGGCAATGCGCAGGGCCTACCTCAGAGCATTTCATAAGTTTCAGAGCTTCCAGGCCTTGGCAGGCTATGCTGATGATTGGCCAGTTCCTGAGATGGAGGAGCTGCATTTCCTGGCTCATCTGAAGGACAGCGGCATGGCACCATGCTCCATGACTGTCCAGTTGGCGGGGATTTCCTTCTTCAGCAAGGCCAACAGACTTCCCGACCCATGTGCTGGCTTCATTGTTAGGAAGACAGTAGAGGGTTGGAGGCAGATGCAGCCACAGGTGAAGGACAGCAGGAGGCCTTTGTCCTTCCAGCTACTAAAGAGGATAACCCAGCAACTTCCAGCCATCTGTCTTTCACAGTTCAAGGTCAGACTATTCAAGACAGCCTTTGTGGTAGCCTTCTTCAGGGCCTTGCACATTGGGGAGCTGGTGGTCGGATCCAAAACGGACATGTCCAACAGGGCGTTGTAGGTGGATGACATCTTTTCAGGAGACGAGGTGATATTACAGGTCAGGTGGTCCAAGTCGGACCAGCAAGCCAAGGGTGCCCTCATCCACCTGCACCTTCTTCACGGGGAGGCCCTTTGTCCTGTCCGGGTGATATGGAAGTTCCTCAAGAAGCGGGTTGCTGGCACCGGCCCCCTGCTCATTCACCAGGATCACTCCTTGCTGTCCAGGTTTCAGTTTGTCACAGTTCTGCACTCCGCTCTATGTCGTGCAGGGCTCCCATCCTCTGAGTTTGGGAGCCGCTCCTTCTGCATTGGAGCGGCCACAGTGGCGTCTGCTTGTGGCCTCCCCACCACAGTCATAAAGAGGATCGGGAGGTGGAAATCAGGAGCGTATGCAGGCTACGTTCGGCCTGAGTTGGGGCTCGTTGGGCCCACGTGCTGCAGCTTGGACACTGCTGGGCAGTGAATGGGGCCAGGCACTCCCATCCATGTTGGGGCAGGGGAAGACATTGGTATCCCGACTTTATTGGCAGCAGGGATAAGGTTGGCGGAAGGCAGGCAGGGTGGCATGACTGCTCTTTGGTGGCCACATGGTCAGTGCCTTTGCCACATGCTAGGGGATAGTTAGGTCCCCCTTGGCGTCGGGGGTATGGTGAGCTGCCCAGCTTGGGTGGGCATGCAGTGGGAACCCCCTGGTGGCAGTAGGACCGTGGTTGGCTATGCCATCTGATTATGGGCCGGACAGTTGGGTTCATTGGTTAACAGGCGGGTTGATTGATGCCCGGATCCATTCCCATGCTTATGCCAACCTTGTTCATGCTTGTAGCCAATAAAGTTGTGGTCTTTCTTTCTCCAATTGAAGGTTGTTGTTGTGCTTTCTTTGTGAGGAGGGTGTCACCCCTGGCCACGCAAAGATTCTGGTTCCATCCCCATACTCTCTGTAATAATGCTAAGTGCCCTAATGCAAACCTTTGTGGTCTCTGTCCATTGGAGGCCAGGAAATGTGCCACTCTCCAGCAACACTGCACTGTGCAATGAGGGAATCAAAATCTGATGGCATAAATTCTGTATATATTATGACTACTTGTTCCCCCTCCTTACTGCCTACTTATACTGAACACACCTCTGGTTATCTGCTATTATTATATCATGACTGATGTGGGTCTTGCATGAATTGTATAGTCTGAAGGGATTCTGCAGTAAGCATGGTAAAGAAATGTCCTGCTTTTAGTTTCCCAAGGGTATTTCCTGTATGCTCCGTTATGCTACAGTTTTCAGCTGATAGTGTTCTGCCTCTGTCAAAGATACTTCTGCTGCCAAGTCCTGATTAAAAATAGCAAAATGTAGCAATTAAGGGATTGATGGAAGACATTGTGTGTGTGTGTGTGTGTGTGTGGGGGAAACAGCCCACTCTGCTCCACACTTAAAAGTGCTCTCCTGCCTTATCTTGAATCTTCAAAGAAATCACAAACACAAGTGATAGGCCATTTTTGGCTTGCAAGGAGCCACTGCATTGTAAAGCCATTCTCATGTTCTGCCTTTGATCTATATCACAACCCTTCTCCCGGTACTATGCCTGGTTTCTGTCTGAAATGCATTTTGTTGAGGCATCTTTTCCCATAGCTGATGTGTTGGGTCATGCAAAAAGATGCTTTGCCATGATTTAATTGGTCATGCCCTGTCCCTGCAAAAACTTGGTGTGCCAATGAATGTGGCTGTTGGGCAACTTTAACTGGCATGACTTGCATTTATTCAAGCATACCACTAAGGAGCTTGCTGATCTTTCCCTTGTAGTGCTTCAGGATGTTTTTTTTTCCCTATGAATTTTCTTTTTGCTTAGGTTTTTGCTTTTCATGGAACAGGCAATAGCATAGTTTGCTTGCAAATTGAGCATGCTTTTTTTCTCCTCCTAGCACAATTCTCTTTTTCTAAAGGAAGTATTATACTGTAACTTCTGCATGAGAATCCTCTGTAAATATTCCAATGGGCAATGTGCGCTAAGTTTCAGCTATAACAGCATACTTGCAATGGCAAAGAGGATATAAGTGGTGACATGGCTCGGGCAACAGCTGTGCCTTTAAGGCATCCTCTTTACAGTGGAGCTGCTATTGTGACAGGCTCTGTCCTGAAGGAGCTTAGCTATAAAATATTATCTTACATTTTAGTTCAGAGAAGAGTGCCTAAACCATAGCAGAAGACAGACTTTTTTTTAGAGTGCATAGCATATACTCCATTTTTTTTTAAAAAAGAGTCAGAATGGCTTTTCCTCTTGCAAAGTGAGTCTGGCTTGCCCTGTATTAATAATGGATTAGAAACACATATTTAGTAAAATTCTAATTCATTTAAATGTCAATTGTCTCCAAACACACACAAGTAAAAATCCTCCATGGTAGATCTGATCATGACTAAATCCTAAATTATGTCAGCTGTAAAACTTAAGGGTAAGTACAGACATGCATAAAAGGAAGAAAAATTGTGCAATGGTGTTGTATTCACACTGTATACATGCAATTGCAACATTTTTATCACATATTCATAACCTCCTCCCTTCAGGACTGGAGACATAGGCCCTTTTCGCACCGGCCTATTAAAATGGTGCAGAACGACCTCCAACGGAGGTCTGGAACGTGGAGTGGACTGGGGCGGACTACTTTTCATAGTCCCACACTTCAGTCCACTCCGGAGTGACTGGAACTGGTCACGCAGCGTGCTTTTTAGAAACCTCTTTTAAGAGGTTTTTAAAAAGTACGGAGTGCACCACCCCGTGTCGTTCCATCACCGCGCTCCGGTGCAGATTTGCAGGCACGTACTAGTGCGTGCCTGCAGATCTGCCGGGGGCGGGCTTTAGGCTGATGAGCTTCTCTGGTTGGTGGAGAGCCTCCCCCAACCGGAAGCCGCTATTTTGGACGCCGGAGCAGTGCGGAGCGACGAGCTCACATTGCTCCTCATCCCAACGGACTCGCCTGGACCCACCAAAAAGCCAGTGAGTAGCGGCAGGGAGCATTTCCCTTGCCACGTGTGGAAAGGGTCATAGAAATAATTTGTAGTTGTTTGCAAAAGATCACTATGCACGATTTTGATTTAGTGCTAGCTTGTGACATCTCAGATTCTAATGCCTGGGGAGGAATTTGGCATACTTTAAAATGTTGATTCTGTTTTGTCTCCAAAATGAAGGTAATGCATAAACTTACCTAATTATAGCCAGTAACAGCATTTAGAGGGATGAGATATACAGCTTCCTTGAATCAATATGCATATAATACTTAACTTTTTTAAAAAAACAGCCCAAGATTCATCTCTTACTGATCAAGTAATCTGTGTTGGCCTGCTCCTGGAAAAGATGGAGGTTTGGATCATCACTCGAAGTCATGTGGGATCTACAGGCCAATGGATCTCGTTAAGGACAAATGTTTGTCCATGGAAATGATTTCCAAATGGCTGCAGAATAACTGAGTCAATTGGCTTCAAGAGATTCACAAAAAAATGTTTGCATTCTATTTACTGATCAGCTAGGTGACCATTAGGACTTCTAGCTATACGTGAAAATTTGGGCACTTGGCCAAACCCTCAGAAAAAAAAGAGGGGCTTAGTGTTAAACATTTAAAGTTTGCCAGGCTTTGCCTCCTGTGTAAAATGGGTGGTCAGAAAATTTGACTTGTCACAGGAAGATGATCTTCGGTTCCTCTATATCAGTGCAGAGCTTGGCTTTGAAATAGTTCCAACAACTATAGCTATTTTTAGGCATTCAAATTTTTTTTTAAACGCACACACACACACACTACTCTTGAGAAGAATGTGCTACTGCCTTGCAGGAGGGGTGAATGTCTGAAATATTTTACCAGTGTTTTAGATCGAATGGAGTAGTTAGAATCCTCTTCAGATGCCTCCAAACCTAGAAGAGGCTCCCCTCTGAAAAGCATTGTTATGAGATGATATTGATGAGGTAAGGAGTGAGACTACCACTCTCTCCTCCATATATGTTCATTTTTCCTACATCCTGAATGACTGAATAGGGCTTTGTAAGAACAAGCAATATAGCAGTTATCTTTTAAAACTTATTTGTAGATGGTACCTTACATATCATACTAAGACAACACCAAATTACTAAAGTTTTGTTTCTGGTATGCTAGAAGAGGGTGCAAAAACTAGGGATCCCTTTTTCATATGAAGTTCACCTGTCCTAAGATAGAAATGTTTACCACATATCTTGTAATAGGAGGGGGGCAGGAGATGATATAGTCAAAACTAATTCTGATGTTATTCATCTTTATGATCAATCCTTGCATAAAGAAATTATATTTTTTATTTTTATGGCAGCAAAAATAGAAATAACTAAGCTCTGGCAAAGTTCTTGAAGGCACATAGTTGGACTGGTATATGAAAAACTACACTGAATCATAGCTCCGCTGGTTCATTTTCATGTTCTTATCTCCTGCTTGGCAATGCTTCTGCTTACTGGGGCAGGTGAGTTAGACCATAAAGTAACAGCTGAACTTAGCTGAGAAAGGGGAAAGAAATAAGAAATAAAGATGCAGTGGCACTAATGTCTTACTTTCCCCAGGGGCCCAGGAAACCCCTTCATAGGCTGATTTGCTGCTCTATTCTTTCCTTTTCACCAGTAAAAAGCAGCAGCAGCAACAGTTCTTTCTGTTTCCTTGGAGGAGATTTTGGAAAGGATTGCCAGGATAAAAGAATAATTCCCTGCATTGCCTACCAAAAAAGACATACCAATGCATAACCCACATTTACGAGTGTGAATGTCACCAACATGATGACCAGTGTTAGACGAAAAGTTCACCCAGCACAGTAAATTTCCAAGAGCAGCAGAATTTCTAAATTCTTTTATAGAAATGTGGTCTCCACTTCTCACTTGTGACACTCCTTTTCTGAGTATTACATCCAACAGTGTTGACTCAGTTTGTCTGACACATATTTTTGTGTCAGTTGTTTTATGTCAATTATTTGTTCTATTAATTTTAAAATCAGTAAAATCATTTAAAGCAAATGAAATATGTTTACCTTTCAATTACAAGATCTTTACAGCAGCTTACAATAGAGTAAACTACTGTAATGAACCTGTTGTAGCATAGAGTCCCAACTGGCAAAGATGACCAAGGACCACTGAGCTTTCACTAAGATAGCTGAAGCTATACTGAATGCAAACCATCTCAGTTTTGACAAGCTGGATATGACTTAGGGCTACCATCACCCTGGCTTGGCTTTGTGTCAGTATTGTGACTATATCTTTGGGCAAGAAAAAAAATGATTTGGTGTAACTTCTCAAGTCCCTCATCTTGCTACTCTTCCACCTCTTTTTGAGTGTTCTACCAGCAGATTGTTCTGTTGGCAGATCTCTGAGTTTTGTTGGCAGAAGGGGGCAGGGCTGAAAAAAGTCTGCTGCCAGAAGAATCGTAAGCCATCACACCTTTGAGTTGAGATTGCATGACTAAACAATTGTTTAAATTCTGGCAACAACTCAGTAAAATACATTGTAGTTGTTCTCATTTCAATAAGCAATAGCAACCTCTCCAAGAACATGCAGCAAACTGATGAATGCAGTAAGATCTGAGAACCCATCTGAACTCAAAGTCCAAAAACCTATTATTTCACTAATACAGGAACTAAACACTGAAGATGCAGATCACTAAGGACCAATGCCTTTAGATGCAAACTGTAAGACTTGTTTTGTGTTTCTTTGTCATATAAAGTACAGGGGCTGTACATAAGAGGTGGAATGCCTTCCAAGAAAAGCCCCAAGAATTGCCGTTTAATTTGCATCATCAAAGATTGCTCTTTGCAGGCCACTAAGTTGTGGCTATCACAGAGCACCAAATTTGATTGGCATGAAAACTATGACATATAATGTATCCTGTCACAAAATTTTGTATCTATTTGTTCCTTTAATTGTTGTTATTTCCATGATTTTTTGAAACTGTTTTGGAGACCCTTTTTATCATAAACAAAGAAATGTACTGTTTACTGTAAATAAATAAACTATGCTGTCATTTATTATAATTAGGAGTGAAAGCAATGGTATTTCACAACTCTCTCTTGCTATTAAGTTTGAGATGCACATTTTATACTATACTGGGGACTTTTTCAATCCATGTCAGCAAAAATTGCTGCTACTTCTGATAAAAGGAGGAAAAAAAGTATTGTTTTCAAACTCGAACTGCCTGTGCTGTTATCTACTTAAATTATAAACTATTACATCCATTTGCTATTTAGTAGAAATAACATTAGTAGATTCACACTTTCAAGTGGGTTGCAAAATAAGGAAACAGAAAAAGCTGTGTCAAAAAATAATAGGCAAAAGTATCCCTACTATAATACCTTTACAATACACTATACACAGTACAGAAGCAGCCATAAAACTGGATTTTGCCTTTGAAATCTGGGTTACCCAAGTCATAGAATGACATTTTTCTAGGACCACTGATGCTTAAACTCAATTCATTTATTAGTTCTACTTTGTGAAACACCTGTTCTGGAAGAACAGTTGACTTCTTATGTGGTGTAGCAGGCAAGAGTATTGAATTAAAATTGGCAACACCATGCAGTCATGGCAACAATATCTGTACCAAAGTGAGATAATTGTGAAGTGTGAAAGAGACCCCAGTGAAGTCTGTGCAAAATTATATAGCCCAGTAGATCCCATTCCTCTCACACAGCCTAACTTATAACACAGGATTTCTTTGATCACTGGAAGGAAAAGCACTAAGCAAACATTCCCAGCATCTAACAATCTATCTATCTACTTATCTATCTTTCTTCTTCTTCTTTTTTTTTTTTTTAAAAATCTATTTTGGGCATAGAAAAACAAAATTTAAAATATCAATTTGACTGCGAATGATGCTAAAAACACTCTCATTCTCCTCTGCCTACATGTGAAAAAAAGACAAAAAAACATAGAATAGCTGAAATCCAACATCATTCCCATACAGTGAAAAACTATATTCACATTAATTAAGGGCATTTCCGCACTACACTATTTTAGTGCTATTATTCCACTTTCAACAGCCTATGGAATCCTGGGGTTTGCAGTTTAGGGAAGTGCATTTAGATTTCTCAGTCAGAGAGCTCTTTGGCCTCAGTAAACTACAGACCCCAGGCTAAATCATTATGGAAAATAATGGCTCGTGTCCAGTTGATTAGTCCCAACTATGGTAGACCTATCAAATGCTGAAGGGTGAGTCAACATGCCGAAAAATCTAAAGGATTCAGTGGGTTTATTCTAATTAGAACTAAAAGAGGACCTAGGCCACAATATTTCATTAAAGAGCCAGTGTGGTGTAGTGGTTTGAGCATTGACTACAGCCCTGAAGATCAGGGTTCAGTTTCCCACTCGGCCATGGAAACCCACTGAGTGATTTTGGGCATGTCACATACTCTCAACACCCAGTGATAGGTTCACCTTGGAGTCACCGTTAAGTCAGAAACAACTTGAAGGCACATAGCAACAACAATTGTGTTAAAATGCCATTTCTAACCTTTTTTCACATTTCCTTGTGGGACAGAATTCACATTTGAGGTGGCAAAGCTACCCCTCCCTGGTAGCTTATACACTTCATTAATTCAATGGGTCTACTGTAGTTCAGAGTAATAATTGGATTCAGATCACATATCCCAATACAGTTCCTGAGAAGAATGTTGCTCCTTACATCTCTTCATTGCAAGAACTGCATATTTATTTCTAGTTTCGGATTCCTGTTCCTTAGCCAGTTACCAAAATATAAATGACTTTTCTTCTTCTCTCATATCTGCTAATTTGTCTTAGGACTTACCCAAGCTTGCTCAGGGTGAGACAGCACTTACTTTCTTCAGAAACCATGCTGATTTTTCTTCAACAAGACTTGCCCTTTTATATCTTTTTTATCTGGAATATTTCCCCCAAACAGTTCCCCTGATGAAATCAGACCACCTGTAATTTCCTGACTCCCTCCTGGATCCCCTTTTTAAATGATGGTATTTCAGTGGCCACTTTCCAGGCTTTTAGTCTGATCTTAATATATTAACATTATTGTTAGAAAAGTCCTAATGTCTCCGATCTTTGTCAATGAAGGGAAAGCATACAAAACTTGCCTTATTTCAACAGACCTGTGCTGGTTCAGTTCTTCAAGTTGCTCAGAAGCTTGCTTCACTGGTAGGACCTTAACTTGACTAAGCAGCATCACTAGCAAAGAAACTCCCAAACTTTCTGGTCTACTATATCAAAGTCAGTGTTTGTCTGTGAGTTTGTCTGTTTGTTTGAGTCAAGCAAGCAAAGACCTCATATGATTGGCTGTATAAGGCAAGAAGACCTCATGTGATTGGCTGCTTGTGAAGATTCTATGGGGTTGGTAGTTTAGGGAGGAGCCTTTAGAATTCTCAGCCAGAGAGCTCTTGGGCATCAGGCCAGTTGCTATGGAGATAAGGTCTACCATCAATAAGGATGCCAGAAAAAATTTGGGTGGCATATATGAGAAAAATTAAAGTGACATACACAACATAGTCACAAGGTCTTCTTGCCTCACACAGTAGATTGTATGGGTTCCATATGTGAGGAATCTTAAAGATGAAATTCAAAACAAAAAATGCTTCCAGAAAAATATATAGCCATTACACAAATTCAACAGAAAGCAAAAAATCAAAAGCCAGTATATCAATGTCACCAGACAACACAGATTGGATTGAAGACTATGTGGAAAAGTTATAGGTATTAGAATACACCGATTGCTATGGAGACGATGCCTAGCAACAAGGAAGAGGACAGTGTATTCCCACAGGGATCCAACCTCTCTGTATGTTAGCAGCTATGAATACAGATTGGATTGGGGAATATGGAGATAAATTACAGGTACTGGAATAGGCCAATTGCTATGGACACAAGG